>JADLZK010012861.1:0-145584 GCA_015847255.1 Hyparrhenia diplandra
GTTTTGAGGGGAAGCGCAGAAGGCCGACGATAGGACGGGTGACGTCGTGAATTTCGGTGCGGGCGCCCCCATCCGTGACCCCCCCACTCGACCCCCGACTCACCGTAGCCGCAAGTTGTATCTGTCCTTTTGGAGCCCAACTCCAAATTCCCCAGTCGCACTCTCTCCATACACCAACCCCATACACCACAACCAGGTATTGGCTCACGGCCTTGCCTCCCAGTACTAGACGACCCCACCTGCGGTCACTGCCGGACCCCGCACCGTCCGTGCACCGCGCCCACGCGCTGAACGGCGATCCTGCACGCGACGTCGCCCACGAGGCCCAGGCCGCGCGCGGCACCGCTTGGATGCACAAATCCCTTTTTTCTATCTCGCGTTGATAGCGAACCCAACCATTTTTTCCATCTCCTTGCCGGGTGCCTCTATCTTCGCGTTAATCCGGCGCCCCTGAGCCGAGCCCAGCGAGCCTGATCCGGAGGTGGGGATGGCAGCAAACCACAGCAGACGGCGGCCGCGGCCACCACCGGCGTCTGGAAGACGGTCAAGCCCTTCGTTAACGGCGGGGCTCCGGGATGCTCGCCACCTGCGTCATCCAGCCTATCGACATGGTCAAGGTACCGTACTGCCGCGCCGCTCTGCCACCTCTCCGTTTCTGGCTTCCTTCTCAGTGCTCGTGTGAGCTGGGTTGGCGTGGCGGGATCGGGGGTTGGGTACCTTTAGATCTACTGAATGGTGGGTGCCGCCACGCGAAGCAGTGGGCTGGATGCGTACCCGCGGAGTTTGCGCCTTTTAGTTGATCTGATGAATCGAGGTGGCCTTTGGGGTTAGCTTAGTGGAACTGAGCTTGCTGTTAGGTATTTGGGTGCGTTTAACTTTAGATCCGTCGGAATTGCAGGTTACTCGATCATGTATGCGTGGCTTGGTAAGAATTATGGATGGTACACCACTGCGCTATAGTTACTTGGATCCATGGAGATCGGTTTCTGTGCTGTGATTTAATTGATGTGAGGTCGCCATCTGTGCGTTGCTGCTCGGTTCCTTTTTTGGTAAGATCTGGGCATCTAGGGACCGGATTTCGTTAGCTAAGCATTGAATGTATTTTCATTTGTTGTAGGTGTCTGTTTTTATATGCCCTGTGATGATTTCCTCTTAGAAGAGGATAGTTGCAATTTTGAACTAGTCTTTGATTGTCTCTATGTTTGAGTGGACTCGAGAAAATATAAATATGTTATCATAATACCATTGTAATTTGTTGGTGAGGATATACTTGTTGGGATTCTTTCAGTGACCTGCCCCCTGCCATAGTTTGTTGATGCTTGCCCTAAAAAGAACCTTTAGGTCATAGGTAAAGGGAACCAGGCTTTTTTAACTTCTGTTTCAATTTGAAAATTGGCTTAGTAGATGTGTCACTGTCAAGTCTTGATGGCATGCCTTTTTTGGAGCTTTTTATACTCTAGAGCTCTTTGCACGTGGAGCCCATCTCGTACTAATTTTATTATTTTGTTGTGGGTTTCAGGTCAAGATCCAGTTGGGTGAGGGCTCTGCTGGTCAGGTCACGAGGAACATGCTTGCAAAATGAGGGTATCCGTTCCTTCTACAAGGTTTGTTTTGTTTTCCTGGGTGCTCTGTAACTTTTCCTTATACTAAGGTCTAATGCTTGTAACTTTGTTACTGACCCTATGCTATTGCAATTGATATACTTTTAGTCCAGAGAAACTGAACCATATCAAGTTTTGAGTATTTGACCTCGTGAACGCCTATATTGTTCTTAGGTATTTTATCTAATGCAATATGTACATTTTTAATTCAGTAAAATGACGGGGCATACTGCACACTAGGAATATTTGCTTGACGTTAAAATGCAGTCCAGCATATGGTGATTTTACTCTTTATCTTCCACATTACAGGACACATTAAGCCTGCATAATTGTGTTCATATGACATTTGCAATTGATTGTAACCTCTGATTGACATCTAGCTTAATTTCTACTACGCTTTTCTTTATTGGCAGGGTTTGTCTGCTGGTTTGCTAAGGCAAGCTTAAGGCCCTCACTGCTCGTCTTGGATCCCTTCAGGTTTGTATACTGTGTTGTTTTTATCAACTGACCAGTCATTACCTTTTGATTTTGCTTGCACAAAAGTATCTGAATCAGCTTCTTGTTATAGCATATGATTTCCATGTCAATGGTGCCTGTTGTGGCATTGAGATTGCACCTACATATTGGTAGCTAGTGGTTAGCACCTACCAGAAATATTGATGCAAATACAATTTTTTTTTATGAGCTGTGCTGTCCTCAAAATGACTAACCTTTGGAGTGCCATGACCCATGAGGTTGATGGTCGTTTATCTACACCTTTTGTGCAAAAAGTTTTCATAAAGGAATGATGCTACTGAAAAACTTTTGTTTGATGTGAATATAAAATTCGTCTCCAGAAAAAGAGGTTATATTTATATTTTATTTTTGATTTTGGTGTTAGTGAACTAAGATAATATTGGAGTTACTTTAACTACTATATAGAGTGAAACAAGTGTTGCAATGTCCAATTAACCTCCTTTATCAAGTCATGCATGCAGATATAAAATCAGCAATATATTGGAGTTATTTTATATTGTTCCAACTATATTTTAGTATTTAACTTTAACAAATATCTCTTGCATTTTCAGGTTCTAAATCTAACAAAGCAGTTGAAAAGAATGAAGCGGTGCTTGCCTCTAATTCAGAAAGCTTTTATTGGTCTGACTGCTGAGCAATTGGTGCTTGTGTTGGTAGTCCTGCTGATTTGGCACTCATCAGAATGCAAGCTGATTCGCCCCTGCCAGCTGCACAACGACGCAACTATAAGAATGCTTTCCATGCACTCTACCGTATCACTGCTGATGAGGAGTCCTTGCCCCTTTGGAAGGGTGCAGGTCCAACTGTGGTGAGAGCTATGGCCCTCAATATGGGTATGCTTGCTTCCTATGACCAGAGTGTCGAGCCATTTAGGACAAGCTTGGTGCAGGAGAAATTTACTGTTATTGGTAAGATTCCCAGTGCCTAGAAACCTTGTGCATTTTGTGCTATGTTATTGAAATCGAATGCCTTTCTTAGCTTATGCCACTGACATTGTGCTTAATTTTGTACATTTCTATATGTAGCCATGTTAGGCCTGCTGTCAGTTTCCTGATGCAATCGTCCAATTTCATTGGTGAGCCAGTGCTATTTCTGGATTCTTCGCCAGCATGCAGTTTGCCCTTGACTATGTGAAGACACAGATTCAGAAGATGCAACCTGATGCGAATGGCAAGCACTCGTACACAGGGTCTTTGACTGTGCCGTGAAGATCTTCAAGAGTGGTGGCCCATTCTGCCCTCCTTACACTGCCTCCCAGTGTACTGTGTCAGGATTTGCACCCCATGTCATGGTAAATAGAGATTACCTAGCCATACTTGGCCGGACCGTCTACCTTTACCTCATTTTTCAATCCATTAACTCTATAGCATATTCATCCAATGTTAATTTGAATGCAGATGACCTGGATATTCTTGAATCAGATCCAGAAGCTTGAGAAGAAGATCGGCATATAGGATTGCCAAACAGCCCATACAGGGTTGACCGCTCTATGCTATTATCACTTGACTCGTATAATAACGTCCAGCTGCTTTTGCACCATGGTAGTTGGTTTTGGTAGAGACAAGTCTGGTACAATTTTACCTTAGCTTACTTGCCAATTGATATGTTGCAATAATCGAATTATTTGTTGCTGGGGGAATTTTTGGGGGGTGGATATGCTATTGTTGGCTGGGATGCAGCCATAAGGAGAGGGGGATACTACCTAGTTATGCCATTGAATGGAATTGGACCATATTTTATACAGATTTTTACCTTCAGGCTTAAGTTCTTTTGAACTCATTGCATTTTGGACATTATTTTTCTGTAATGAATATGATGGGAATGAATCAGCTTGGAGATTATGTTCTCGTCCTGCAAGAGATATTACCTGTAAAGAGAACCGGCGTGACAACAAGCAAATTCGTGCAGATTACAGGATTATTTACTGTGACTTTTTTCCCTGACTGATATATAATGTCTGCATGATTTTATTTCATGGTCCAGATTCGTGACATCAAATTGGTAATGACATTGTGCTGTGTTGCGTCAATATGTAGGGCCTGTATGAAAAAAAAACCCCCAAAGGATTCCAAAACATTCCAAAACATAGGAATGGACTATCCATTTGGATTGTAGGAAACAAATTGCATGATCAAATATCCAGCAAACGAAGCAACTTTTTTTTTTTTGTTTATGAACAAAATGCTCTTTTCAGTTCGATTATTTATTGTTTAGGTGGTTTTATACTAATGATTCACAATTGTCTCAGACCCAATAAAATAAAAAGTTTTGGACCCCCACATACTTCTCTCTCCTGCACGTGGTTTTCATTGAAAGAAAAAAACTAGATGGTGGATATAATGGTGACAACAAATTTGAAGCTTTTATAATTCAATTCAATTCATGTTGGCCAAATTGGGCAAGGCGCCTCTAACAATCAACTCCTCTGTAATAGTAAGAAACTCTTTACAATGTTTAGTAGAACTGGCTGCTAGGCCGCTTTAATTGAGCTCGCGTTAGGCCTAGAGGCCGAGCAAACTAGAAAGGAGGAAGGGAGAACAACTGAACAAGCTACAGGCTATAGCAAGGGAGAGTTGCAACACGAAGTGGAAAACGGTGAAACAAAATTAAATTAGGCAAAAAAAAACTGATTCTCCAACAAGTTGATAGACTCTGTAAAAGGAGTTTGCTAAATCTGCCCATTAACCTGCCAAAGTTGCAAGCTCGCAAGGCGCTGTCTATTTGCGTCGCGGCCTTCGTGACCATGCCCCAACCTGTCCTAGTTGCGCCTGGCCGACCATGGCCGTACCTAGCCCCTGGTCATCAATGGCTGCTGTGCTGGGACCGCCGGTGGCTGGATGGCCTTGGCTGACGGTGGCTAAAGAACTGTCACGAGGTACGGTCTAGGGGCTAAGGTTGAAAACGGAACGGAAAAATCCGAGTTCGACCGCGCCCGTTTTCTACTTTTGACCCGATCGATTTCAGTATTTTTCGGACAAATTGGATTCGGTTCGAAATTCGAACAAACAATTGAACTCGGAACGAATTCGGTTTGATCCTTGTTCGACCGATTTCTATATTTCTATATTACATTCGGACATGTTCCGTATTTTAAATTCGAACAACAAATTCGAACATGGCTCAAAGCCCACTGTACAGGCGTACAGCCCAGCCCAATTAAAATAAGTCAGCTTGACCCCTCGCCTCCTGTAATCCTGTCCGTGAATCGCGTCACCTTCCCAGACCTGAGCACCGTGATTTCTGGTCGCCTCCTCGCCTTCGTCTCCTCCGATCCCACCTCTATTTCCTTCCTTAATCCTGGCCACACTTGCTTGTTAAGATTATTTAATTCAACTAGTTCTTGCGGTCTCCAATTATGTGAGATAAGGTTCAAATTTATTTACTCTGCTAGTGCATATATTTTATAATATTGGATGTAAACGAGCAACAAATTCAGAGAAGCTAGTAACTAATAATTGACTGCTTCGGTGGTGCTTCCTATCAAATATACATCTAGACTTATATTTGCTCGTTAACTGTGATATGCACTTGAAACCATACACTTGTTAGTTTGGTCGTGCACTTGTTTAAAGCAATGGACTCTAGGGCCCGGTATTCGTATTAAATTTTTCGTGATATCGACCGTGTGTTCGACATAAGTTCGCTCAAATTGGTTCGTTTTCGACATTCGTAAGTTCGGTGTTCGTGTTCGCGGTCCGCTCATCGTATCCGCGTTTTTCGTTTTTCAAATATAGAAATAGAAAACGGTTGAGATGTTTTTTCGACCGAAGTTCGACCGTTTTCATCCTTACTAGGGGGGTAGCAATCAAAAAACCGATGGAGATGGCGAGAAAAAAAAGATCATGTTGTGGGCCTTTTTAAAGAAAAACATAGACACTATTGAATAGAGAAAAATTGAGTTTCCTACCTTTTGTTAACTTGATAAATTAATTAGTTTATAGTAGTAAGTGGATGTTACAAAGCTCTTGAGATGCTCTTAGGCTGAAGTGGAAGAAATTCAAACTTAATCGAAGCTCATCCGAACATGATCCAAAAATTGCAAAAAAAAAATCACCATAGATGTCGAGTTGAGTTTCATCAACTAGGGACTTAGGGTTAGTTGGGTTAGGCCCATCTATTTAAGTTTAGGCAAAAAAAAAAATGATTGTCCAACAAGTTGATAGAGACTATGTAAAGGAGTTGCTAAATCTGCACATTGTTAGAATGTAAACCATCGGCTCATGGGCCTGCCCAATGCCCATAGCGGCTCCCCAAATGGCCTATATGTATTCATTGGTTGTCACTATTGATGCTAATCCAAGTATTATCAAACCCTAATACTCTCATGGTATCACAAAAGGTTCATGATCTCTCGCTAATCCGGAGCAGCGAGTCGCCCTTGATGCCTCTCGCCCGCCCCGCATCGCCGTCGCCGAGAGTCCCTTGCGGGATCCCCTTCCCACCCACCTACCCTTCCTCACGTCTCCCATGCCTCGGCGGCCGATGTGTAGTGCGCCGCCTCTAAAGCGAAGGCCGTGCTCGCCGCCGCAAGGCGCGACGGCCCAGGGCGCCCCTGAAGCCAAACGCGCCGCCATCCATGCGGCCCCTCGCGGTTGTTAACATCAAGGTGCTGATCCCCATCACCCTCGATCGGCGCCACCAACAACTACGATCGGTTGGCGGAAACTCTTCCTTGTCCTCCTCGACAAGTATGCCCTCGTCGACCCGCGTCTTCTCCACGATGGCCGCGCATCCGGCAGCGCTTGGCATGGGTGCAAATGGGCCGCATCGCGTGTCGGCGTGGACCCACGGCACCATCAACGCCGACCGCCTTGGCGAGTCATGCTCAGGATCCCCCGCCCCGTCGCTGGACCATCCCTCGACAACGAAGTTCCCGGGCAGCGAGAGTCATCGCGCTCTCCTTCTCTCGCCGAGTTCCGCCAATTCAAGCGGGGGGCCCTCAACATCACCGACTACTACGGTGGTTGGTGGCGATGGCGATCACCCTCGGCCCGAAGTTTGGCGATCCCGTCGGCGATCGGACTACTGTGTTAGCGTTGCTCGAGCGGCCTCAACGGGACTTTTAGATCACATGATGTGCGTTGATGGTAGTTAACATCTATTTTTATCTATTAATTATGCTATCAATTATGGAATGAATGCTACTAAAATATTATTGTTTCTAATGATTTTCACGAGTTTTTGTGTACATTCAGTTTTGTAGGAAAAATCTAGAAAAGAGTAGAAAAGAGAAGAAATAGAGAAACGGAGAAAAATGCCAAAGCAGAAGGATTAGTAAAAATTCCAACGACCTAAAAGATAAAAAGACAACTTCGCACAAGATAGGAATTTTTGTTAGGAGTGTGGGGCCAAGGCATTTGATAGGTGGGGCCGCGTAGCGGCTCAGTGAGGAGGACACATGTCACATTTACGGAACCCTCTTTCAACCCGACCTAAGAAGTAGATCTAAGTCATCCAATTAAGTTAGTTTGATCTAAGGATTGAGATTCATTCTATGAGGCTATATAAGTAAGGGCAAAAGCTACCTTTGAAACCCTAATTCATTCTAGATTTTTAGTCTAGACTTTAGAGTTCATTAGTATTAGGTTTAGAAAAAGTCAAGATCTCCATGATTAGAGCTATACACTTCTAGATTACCTACTACATGAATTGAGTGTATTAGAAATAAAGAGATTAGTAAGGAGTGCTTGGAGGATTTCCGACACATTGGATCTTCTCTCTTGTATTCTCGGGATTATTCTCTTCGCAATAGGAGCTTGTATTCTAAGATTATACGCTATTTGACTTCATAACTAAAGTAAGTTTTGATATATTTTATTCTTCAAAGTTTCCAACTTTATGTGAGTACTTCAATCTTGGTTGCTTGAGATGTAATTCCTAGGTGTAGTTTAGCGGTGCTTACACTAGAATTATTCTTTGCGAATGCCCCTTTTGGCTTAGAATCGCTGGTAGCATCACATAAAGGTGACTTTATACCCTTTAATGAATCCTTCAGATTCCCACTTCCCGCCAATAGGTGAACTATGAAGTTTCTCGCTTGTTCTTAGTAAAAGTAATTTTGTCTCTACTTTTTATTAAATATAAAAAGTCAAGAATAGAATAAATAAGTCAAGGTTTATAGAGATTAGAAATAGAAAGCCTAAAGTTGTCTCCAAGTCTAGCTAGTTTCTTAAGTGCTGTGATTGTGAAATGGATTGGGGGTAAATGCTAGTTATATTCACCTCTTTGTTCTTTTTGGGTTCGATATTTTTAAAACCGGAGTTCATCTTTGGTGAAGTGCTACTGTGATATTTCTATCTGTGTGCTTGCAATATCTTTATCTTTATTGGGTGCATATAATTTATACCAACAAACATTTCCGATGCTTAGGGGACGGTAGTTTTTGTTGTGAAATGATGCCTACATGCATGTGTGCACCCATTCACCATCGATCTCATCAAAGGATTAGAAGTTAGTCAGTGTTAGCAATTAGCACTATGATGGGGCATGTCCTTCGTCAATTAACCTTTTCCTCGTTCCCAGAAGAGTCACGCTCGTATTTACGTCCGCATAACGCTGGCCCCCTCGTACTTGTATATATTGTTTGAGATCAATTAAAGAAAGATGGTTGTTCTGAAATCTCGCTCATTTACATTCACATTCAACGGTTTTGCTAGATAGTAACTTAGAGTATTACCTTAATCTTGTATCATATATATTTATTATTTATGTTTTATTGTTTGTTTACTTTATTGCATTTATTTTCAAGATTTATCTTTCAATATTTATTTATTGTTTCTTACTTTTTAGCATTTATTTTCTGGCCTTTTATTTTTGCTTTTATTATATTAAAAAAAAAAAATGGAACAATAATATTTATATTAGTATGGAGCACTTTTGGACTCATACCTTAGGTCAATTTGAGTCTAATAAACCTATTTTGTCTTCTCGGCTATGAGTTCGCCCTAATTTGATTAAATTAGTTCGGGAAAATTTTTTTCTATAGTGATGAATTTGAAAATTCCTATTCCAATTTGCTTGAGTTTAAACAAATTTGTTCTAGCCTACACTTAGAGGGTATGTCTGATGAAAACCCTCAAGTGGAAACTTTTTTTCCTTTCTCTTTGATAGGAGAAGTCAAACCGCCGACTTCGGTCGTGAGTGATAAGATAAGCGGAGTGGGTGAATATTTAATTATTATTATAATTATTAGATTAAATTAAAGAGAGTCGAGAAAAGACTAATGGGCTGGCCGTTAGCAATTGTAAAACCCCTCATATAAATATGGGGGCAACTATCGTGAGGCGATCAAGAAGAAAAAAATAATTAGGTTTTACCTTTGCCTCTCTAGCTCTCGGCCGCCGCCGCCCGCCTCGAGCCTCAAGGCTTTACCCGCGCCCGCCTTGGCGCCCGGCGCCAGCCCTCAGCAGCGTCTTTCCAAGGTTGATGCCATCTCGCCGCCCGATCTCTTGAGCGCCTCGTCATCTCCCTTCGTCTTCCCCCTTGCGTTGGCCGAAAAAGCGGGTTGTGACAATTGATATCAGGAGACGGGCGATCCGATGCTTTGTACCACAGGACAATCCATCACGGCGAGCGTGAACGGGATCATCGGCAGTACATCGCAGCCATGGAGGCCAAAGCCATGGAGGCTAATTCAGCCCCAACATCGGCTAAGTATATCCGCCCTCAAAAGCGTTCTCTTGATCTGCGAACCACGGATGAGCCCTCCATCCGCCCGCACCGATTCATCAATCCTACGGCCGGCGGGCCGGTCCGAATTTTCATCTCGAATTTGATACAGAATTTCCCCAAGAAATTACTCGAATTTCCACCTAAATTCTTGCGAGAAAATCAGAGACGTGCGGCAATAATATTAAATTATTTTTTCAGGAGTATGATGGCAAGGGTGACCCTTCTCATTGGTACGTACAAGTGTGATAAATTTTTTTCTCTTTCAAGGAATTATTAATATCTGGTCCGGGATAAAATTTCTTGCTTCATTCCAACTCAAGGGAGCGCATTATCTTGGTTTATTCGTTGGAAAAATGAAGTGGGTCAACCAACTTGGCGAAATTTTTAAGCGACTATCACCGAGGCGTTTTGGAACTCCTCTACACAATCATCTTGGTGATCGGCAAAAGATCGTCGGACGAGGAGATTTGGACGGTACACTAATACGTTCAGCGCAACTCAACAAGGTACAACACCTCTCCCCAAACAAAGAGGCTATGCTTTTATATTGTTGGGTTAGCACCTGCGATTGGTCGGCGTCCAACTACATCAACCACTGATGTTGGAGCGACCATAGCACTTGCTAGACATCTCTATCACGACTTCCGTCGGCGAACTTAAAGGCACGCACAAGAGGATATCTTCGGATATTCAAATGTCGTTCATGGGTTACGGGCATATCCACTTGTCCTACCATGCAATTAATTCTCAATATAATGGTAGCAATTTATTGGCTCTATTGGATTACTCGTTCAACACACAATTTTCCGGATTCGATTTGGCTTTGAAACTGGGCCTCAAAAGTTCTTCTTTACACTAAAAACTCCAAAGGATTCGCCGCCAATGGACGCTTACATAACAAATGTGGGAAGGTATGATGATATTGAATTTTCTATTGCTCTTGAAAAGCTTCAGCCTGATTTCTTCATCATCAAATTAGAGGCTATGATGTTGTTTTGGGTGTGGACTGGCCGAAGTTCTTTAGAAAATATTGTGCCGAATTTTTAAAAAATTATTATGAAATTACGGCGTAAAGGATACCGATCATGGCATAGCCTCTTTAAAGAGACAAATTCTCAACCAGTATTCATATACTTTCTCCTCGACGTGGCTAATGGATCCTCTATTATGCAAATTCCAATGCCTTTCAGAGAGCCTTTCCGGCTCCCACCTCAACCAAGTTATGATCATAGAATCTATCTTGGCGATCCTACTCACCAAAGATCAAGCTGCTCGCTCTTATCAAGTATCATCTCGTGACATGTAAAAATGAATCGAACGACAATGTGCGTACATGTTTCATCAAGGTATCATCCCAGATAGCACTTCGCCATTCTCATCCCCCCTCTGCCCTTTGGCTAAAAACATGATCGCATTTCTGGCGCTTTTGTGTTGATTATCTGAGCTCAATAGTAATACCTTGAAAGAATTTTTAATACCGTTATTGCCGAATTATCGGATGAACTAGAAGGTGCTAAATTCTTCACCAAATTAGATTCGCCAAAGTTATCACTGTACGCATGCATCCTCCTGACATTGAAAAGATACTGTGACACATCATGGACACTTGAGTTTTTGGTCATGCCATTTGGATTATGCAATGCACCTTCAACTTTCAAGTTTTGATGAATGATATATTGGGACCGTTGCGTAAGTTTGTCAGGTTTCTTTGATGATATCCCGATATTTAGCAAATCTCGGTTCCGAGCATCTCCACCATGTGGAAGAGGTTTCGCTGCACTAGCATCTCATAACATCTTTTAAAATCTAAATTCCTTGGTCAATCACAATTGGTTATTTGGGACATATTATATATCGGATCTTTGGGTGGAACATTGACCCGGAGAAAAATTGAGGCCCGTCACCGGCCGGCCGCTCCCTCACAACTCTCTCGCGGACTGCGAGGCTTTACGGGACTCCGTGGTTACTCCTGAAAGTTTATAATGGATTATGGTACAATTGCACGTCCCTTTGATCGATCTTCTTAAGAAGGACTCATTCGTTGGACACCCTTGGCAACAACTTGACTTTTGAGCACCTTAAGGGACTTTATCATCAGCCAGGTTCTCCAACTTCGGACTTTAATAAATCGTTTGTGGTGGAATGTGATGCGTGCAGTACGGGTATAGGTCTTTATTTTACATCGAAGGGTAATGATCAATTGCTTACTTTAGCAAGCGTATGCACGATAAGTACAAAAAGTTAGCTTCTTATGAAAGAACTCATAGGGAGGGGGTAACGGCGGTCAAGCATTGGCGACCATATCTTTGGGGCCGCCATTTATTATAAGGTGGGATCATTACGGTCTTAAGTACATTTTAGATCGCGCTTGTCCACAGATTCCGCGACATCAATGGTTAGCAAATTACTTGGCTATGATTTTACCGTGGAGTACAAGTAGGAGTAAATCAAATGTGGTGGGCTGATGCATTATCTGTCGAACACGGATGAATCTTCCCTCATGGCTACTTGAAATTCAATTGGGGTTATTTGACCCGGCCACGGGAGAAATTGCGTGATGATGAAGCTATAGCCCTTATTGATTCTATAATCAACGGTAAAGGACTCTGCATGGAAGATCGCAATGGATTGATCTTGTTCAACAAAAAGGTATGGCTTTCAAATCGTCCAAACATCTTCGGACTATTCTCCATGCAATTCATGATTAAAGACATGAGGGTATCTGAGAAAACATTGCATCGATTAGTACGACCTTCTTTGTCAAGCATGATAAACGTGATTATCCTTGATTTTGTGAATGATTGTTTAGTTTGCCAACATAACAAAAGCCCGAACACCTTCATCATTTGGGCTTCTTCCGGCCTTTACCAATTCGGAGCGTATCACGGGAGGATATCTCAATAGTTTCATTGAAGCGCCAGAAGGTTGGATCTAAATCGGTAATCTTAACGATTGGTTGATCGTCTATCCAAGTATGCTCACTTTATACCCCTTTCTCGTCGGGTATCACGGCAACCCCGTGCTTCGAAATTTTCCGGAGATTGTTAGACTACATGGCTTGCAAGATCGGTGGTTAGTGATAGGGATGTCATCTTCATGAGTCAATTACTCGCAAGAAATTTTCCGTCTATCCAACATTATTTTGTCACCTACATCGGGCTTATCATCCTCAAGCGAATGGCGGTCGAGGTCGTCAACAAAATCATTTACGATGTATCTGTATTTGCTTGGTGGTGACAAACCAAAGGATTAGTGCGATGGTTACCTTGAAATTTGAATATTGCTATAATACTTCATATCATGCCTCGACCAAAACAACGCCATTCAAACTTGTGTATGGGCGTGATCCCCCTACTATTCGTGGTTATCATCGGGTGAGACAACACGGTACCGTGGATGATTTACTAACTTTCAATGGGATATTTTTCTCAATCGGACAAAGGTTCGTTTGCGATTTGTCTCGGGATTGCTACCGTAAATATATTTTGATGCTAAACATGGCTGCACGTAGAATTTAAAGCAGGTGATTATGTTTGGCTCAAACTTTTATCCCGTTCGTGGCAACAATATCGATTTACACAAAGGCAAGCTCTCTCCTAAATATTATTTTAGACCCTTGGCATCGGCAAGATCATTACACCATGGCACCCTTATGCATTGAATTTCTTGCCTGGAACCCAGTATACAACGCCTTTCATGTCAAGATGCTCCAAACCACCGTGGGAGGTACCTACGATATTATTTTAATTACCGGTTCATGATGGCTGGGTTTGAACTTTGAATTAATGCTCAAAACAAGAGTCTACCAAGGTTGCCTTCAAGTGCTCATCAAATGGAAGAACCTCGTTTGTAGATGCTTCATGGGAAGATCTTTGAATTATTCAACAAAATCTGTCGGGACTTCCATTTCGGGACGGTGGGTCTCAGCGGGAGAGATGTGAGACTAGTCAGCGAGTCGCGAGAGATAAGCTGGGAGTGGTGAACATTTAATTATTATTTAGCTTTATTATTATAATTATTAGATTAAATTAAAGAGATTAGAAAAAGACTAATGGGCCTCGCCTGTTAGCAATTGCAAACCCTCATATAAATATAGGGGCAACTATCGTGAGACGATCAAGAAGAAAATAATTAGGTTTTACCTTGCCTCCTCTCTAGCTCCGGTAGCCGTGAGCTCCCTCAAACCGCTTGCCCCGCGCCAGGCTGCTGCTAGCGCCCGACAAGCGCGCCCGCCCAAGGGCGCGGCCCTTCAGCGGCGTGCGCCAGCGCCGCGATGCCATGCCGCCGCCCGAGCCTTTTCGAACGCCTCGTCATCTCCTTCGTCTTCCTTGCGTTGGCCGAAAGCGGGTTGTGACACAAAAACGTTGGTATAACCTTCATATAGAGGATAGTCGGGATTGGGAAGCCTTATGCTCTAATTTTTGTTTACAATTCTTCCCAGTCCGCAGGTCGTCAAACTTAGTCTTTTTAAGGTTTAAATAATTAGAAAATGATATGTTTAAACACAAAAAGGGACATAAAAGTGACGAATGCTCCCATATCTTATCACTGCATGTTTGGGGTAGAACTGCATATCAAGATGTGTTTCTTACCCAAGAGTGCAGCTTTCACGGGGAACTAGTAGTGCCTAGCATGAGGCATAAAGAACTGTCTGAACTAGCTACTTGTAATTACTCAGGGGAAAAAAAAACTAGCTGCTTGGCGAAAATGTAGATACGTTCATAAGAATCCAGTACCAATGATGCTGAACTGTGAAAAACTCGCTGCAATCAACAGTTGCATGCAGAAGAATAAAACCACCATTCCATCACGGTGATCTGCGCCATTTTGGCCGTCTTCAACGTGTCCGGGCAACATCACCGGCATGTTCCACGGCTGCGCCAAGCTCGAGTACGTGGACGGTGGACCTCAGTTCTAACAACTTTGCCGGCGACCTGTGGCCGCCGGCGTCGCGTACCGGGAGCGTCCTGGACGGCTGCAAGCTCGAGTCGTCTTTGGAGCTGTCAGCCAATAACCTGACTGGAAGCTTCCCGGACTCCATAGCCAAGTGCGCGAACTGACGTACTCGTCGCTGCGGGGACTGGGAAGCTCGCTGTGATCGAGACGCTAGTTCCCGGGGAGACTGCAAATACGTTTACCGACCGCCGGATACCGCCGGGCTATCCGGAGCTGACCAACTGCAGAGCCTTCAGTTCCTGGACATCCACTTGTGATCAGCAATCCAAGATAAGAAACAATGCTGCTCATGCCCCTTTGCTGTGTAGGAGAATGTCATGACAACCATGGTGTTGGTAGTTCTGCTATTGTTTGTTCATATGTAGCTGTGTGCTGTTCTCACAGCACTCCTGGATATATCCAGAGGGTCCTAGATCTCACTATGTACATTGTTTCTAAAGGTTACATGCAGCAGAGGTGGCTGCAATAGCAGAGTGCCAAGAGTCCTGATGTGGAGCTGTGGATGAAGATAGCATGGAACACAATGCACATCAAGAGGGTGGCTGCAATAACAATTGTGACGCATGAGTTCATGATGAAGTCAGCTCGTCAGACTTGTGCCAAAGCTAGACATGGTCGGATGATCGGATCTCAATTCCCAATCTCCTTCCTGCTCAGCTTCACATCACAACACTTATCACATATGCGCGCACTCTACACTCAACTTTACAGCACATGCGTGTAGCAACCATAATGCAATGTCTGCTGAAACACTTGGTCTTTTGAAACCGATGTGCACTGTGCACAGCATGCATGGCCATTCTTACCTGAGCTATATATGTAGATCTCCAGCATGTGAGGGCTCCTGTCCTGGCCCTAGAAAAAATGCAACTATGGATTACGTGCCGAGTTAAAATGGTTCATTTGACCAAGTTTCATTCAAATTCATAGCACTTAAATAATTTTTATTATGAAAATACATTTCTAATAATATTTATTTGATATCATATATAAATATACATAGCTCACAAATAGATTCTACCAACAAGACCAAAACACCCCAACCGACCCGACCACCCAAACGGATCGCACCAACCTAAACCACCCAACCCAACCGTTAGCCCCCGTCCAAACACCTTTTGAGTCCCCCTGGAAGCTCCGACACCCGGCTTCTTGTTCCCGGCGGCGCGAAACGTAGCCTTAGCGGAAGCAGCGTGAACGATAGCCGCGGTAGCGGCGGATCTGCGGCAGCGCGCCGAGCTTCGGCGGCGCATAGCGGCGGCAGCGCGGGCGCGCGGCTGCGATACCAGCTTCAACCCGGATCTGGCAACGCCCCGCGGAGGTGTGGCGCGACGCGCTTACAGCGGAACGCGGCGGCAGCCAGCGGCGCCCGCGCGCGGCGGCGAGGCTGGCGATCGCGGAGGCGGCGGCGGCCCGGCGCGTGGAAATAGCGATGGCCGCGACACGGGGCGGCGGCGAGCCGCTAGGTGAGATTTGCATCTCGAAACACCCTGCGCCCTATTGCGATTGAAAAACACATGATTCGATGTCACGGGATTCCATCTCAATATCACACAACGTGTATGATACCATACTTCGATCTAAGTAATTTACGTTTCCTCAACTCTAGGGTTCCTCAGTTTTTTGGAGCTTGGAACTGAGATTACCGACATACTATTACTCGGATTACTGAGTTACTGTCAACATGGTGTGTGTGATTATTGACAAACTATTGCCTAACATAGCAAATTACATCGCAATGGTTCCCTCCCTCCACAAAATGCTAGGAAACGCGGCTTAGTGTTTAGGATGTCGATTACTGTTTATAGTACTTATTGTTGTTTGTAGTAAATTGGCAAATCTAACACATGCCCTCCAATGATTTCCATCCTCCCCCCCTAATCTTGAATGTTTGTTTAACTATCTGCAGCACGCGATTTTGCTAGAAAAAGAGTTTCTGCAAAAAATACCGGTCATTACAAAGCTATCGGCGAGATACGCACCCACAAAAATTTGAACTTGTTTTGCCACGGGGGCACGGCGGCCGCTAGGCCTTTTCCGCGGCGGTACGCGGGTTTGAGCCCAATCGGCTTCAACTTTTTTATGTCGGTTTGTAACCCGACTTTGAGGTTGTATCTACTGGGTGCCAAAGCCGGTTTGATCAAGGGCTATCGTTCACATCCTTGGCCTATATAAGAAGACCCCACGACCCCCCCGAGGGCTAAACCTAATTCATTCTATTCATTATCCCTTGACACATTGGTCATAGAGGTGTCCCAATGTGAGGACAACCTCTCCTCTCTAGTTCCAATCTAGATTAGAAGACCATGTAGAACTAGAAGAGTGAGTTGAAGAGCAAAAGCATATCAAGTTGAGATTAGATCCGTAGTACCCTAGAGAGTGACTAGATCTAGTCTCGAGATCGGCCCCGAATAGTGGGTGGAGGGAGAAGGGGAAGCAGGACCGTCTTGACTCCTCTATGCTTTGTACCTCCGGGATCAAGGCTTCATGGCACTTGATCCCCGGGACTTCTATAGTGGATCAACTTCTTGTTTGAGTAAGTAATTGTGTTCTTATTGTTCTTATTGTTCATAACTCTTACTGAAAGTACTTTAATCTATGGAAACCTATAGACTAGAGGAGTATGCTTAGGTTTAAGGCGTGGTGCTTAGACCAGGTTGCTTGCTGAATGCACCCTACATTAGGGAATGTGTAGTAGTTCGTGGTTGTGACGGTACCATTGATTCCTTTGGAGGCCACCCACGAATGATAGGCCAAGCAGGACCATGTTCTTTGGAGGATTGCATGTTTAAGATCCATGTTTTCCTTTGAGTACGTCCCCTAAGACAATATCAACATAGCTTATAAGGATAAGAACTAGACAACCGTAGGAATCTCCTTATCTCTTTATCCTCTCGGATCCTTGATTCTTTGCTGGGGATTAGTTATACGCCTCGGTTATCCTCACATCATTCTCCCTCGTGGATTCGATATAAAAACCCTCTCTCGGGTGAAATGCTCACCGGTATCCGTTAAACTGCGGATTATTATAAATATTTCTTTAGGCTTATCAAATACCAACACCCGTGAGCTTTGTCAGGCTTCGACTCGCGCTCTGGCCGGCGAGCCGCACACCCTTGCCACGCACCACCGCCCACGTAGCGTAGCGATAATCCTCATTGCGGTTGTCTCCTCCTTGTGCCGCCCTCGTGCGTGGCGGCTGACATTCTCTTCTCGGCGCCGCTCAAATCCTATGCCGCGCCACTTGCGGCCGCCCGGCGGCGTGGTATGTCTCTCCTCCATTTGCACCGCTTGCCGGGCCCATCTTCGCCGCCGCCTCCGGATCTCACCTTCCCAATGCGGTAGCGAGGTCATCAAGTTCCTCGCCATCCTGCTCCATCTCCCTCCTATCCCCACCTTCTCGGGCCCCACCCGTCGGGCGTCCTCCCCCTCCCGCCGCCGTGCCGTATGCGACCTCGCTCGCGGAGGCTGGAGCGCGGTAAGGGTGCGTCGGGAGCGCGCTGGCGAAGACATGGACGGGAGGCTGCAGATCTTGCTCGAGAACATGGATGGCGAGGAGGCCGCGGATCTTGCTCGACTTTGGCCCACAATGGCCGGTGAAGCGAGTGCCGATGCGGAGGAACTCGAGGAGGGTGGCGCGGGATCCATGTCCTATGCGAACTCCACCCGCCTTCGCCCGTTGTCGAAGACCACCGCGCGTCGCGCGGGCGAGGTGATGCACTACTTCACTCCATCACGAGTGCTAGCACCGCCACTGTACTCGCGGTTCGCATCCGCCAGGTCAGCTGTGGGCGTCGTAAAAAATTCAAAGCGAGGAGAAAACGGGCGGTGACGACAAGTCATGATGAAATTTAGTCCCTGGTTTAGTCCTCGAACCAACGGGGAGGGGACGAAAATTTTTTAGTCCCAATTTTAAAAAAAGTCTAGTCCCAGTAAAACCAAACAGGGCCCTTAGTAGATCAACTTTTCAACATATTGGTCAAGCCTCACATGAAGTAAACAAAATGTGAATTCAGGGGGCAAAGAACTTTGCACAAGTGTCAACCTCCACGAATCTCCCACGGCAAATTTGATTGGTGGCAAGGCTTAACGCCTCAAAATTAGATACTCCTTTGCACAATCATACACTCCAAAGCAAGGTAGCATGCGGTTCGGGTCCTAGATGAGCAGGTGAAACAAGTTTAGGGAGTTAAATATGTAATTTAAAAGTACAGGGACCTGGATGAGAATTCGAGAACAAGTTTAGGGAGCTAAATATGCAATTTGAAAGTACAGGGGCCAGGGATGAGATCTCGGGACAAGTTTGGGGACCCCGATGAAATTTACTCTATTGAAAACTTTCTAAAGGGCATTCTTGATAGTCCCAATTTTAGTAGATAGAAAAATTACTTCCACATTGGATTGCCCTCTTGATGATTTGATGAATATGTTGATGGAAAAAAATATCGGATCCTTGGGTCATATCTCGTACATGTCTTTGTCAGCGGTTTGCGAGTGCACAAGAAGGTGTTGCTTTGTCAAGGACCTATTGATTACATTTGTGCCAGCCGAGGTGTTAGCCCGGCATGGATGACAAATGACATGAGGCATAGGCCTATTATGACACCCCCCAGTAGCGCTATGCCCCAACAAATGATCACTCGATATCAATGCCACATACACACACGTGAGTTATCCTAAAGAAAAACCTACTTGATTAATGATTACTGAATTAGAAGCGTCTGGCGCTTAGTGAATTCTTGAACTATTTCTAGTTCGGTGAATTCAATGATTTTGTTTCATCTTTTTTTGTTCTTGAACTAAAAAGATAATTATTGAAATGTTGTTTGGATATGCGGGACCGGAGGGTGCCTTCCAACTTAGTGCCAAGCTTTGATATGCGCTTTGAAGCGAGAGGGAGGATGCATATAAATTCTTCTGGAATATCTTTGAGAAAGCGGGCTTCCTATCAAGTGGAATAGGAATAGAACATGTGGACACGGCGTCACTTGTTCTTGGGGGCCCACAAGTCTTCAGTTGTAGTAAATGGTCGAAAAGACATCAATTACATCAAAGCGTGATGGTTGCAAGGAAGAAAGTAAAGGATGGATCTGGTGGCTACTACTACATGCATAGAGTTGCATCAAAGCGCATGCGGTGTCACAAAAGAAAGATCTAGGACTTACGAGCCTAATGGGACACGATGCATGCAAGCAAGGTCCCCCACACTAATGTAATCGCAGCGTGCTTTGAGCGGTCTCGGCGGATCTGAAAACTTCCGTTTCACGAGAGGGATGTGCAAAGCGGTGAGCACTTGTGTGTATTCTTGAAACATGAGTTCATGAGCACATGCATGCACCGCTGATCATATGTTGACATATTACTATATATTACTAAACACAAAAATTACTAAGGCATATAATGACTGTAGGAGAGGCGGCACGAGGTTTGGAAGAGAGAATGGATGATATTCTAAGCTACAAGCATTTTTTAGGGAGTGCAAAAAGAACAACCCTAAGTTCTATGAGTTTCGACTTGATGAATCCAACGTAGTGAAGAGTGTCTTTGGAGCTATGCAAGCTAGCAAAAGAAGACTATGCAGGTGGTGATGTATTCTCAAAATAACATGACTAGTTTGAAACACTAATCATGATGAATGTTCACATTGTTGTTTTCTTTGAGTAGATTACTCAAGTGTGGTGACATTTTTCACAACATATAGGACAAATCAATATAGCATGCCGCTAGCCATGTTTGTTGGATTCAATAACCCGGTTTGCAAAATGTGGTGTTTGGGCAAGCTCTACCTAGGGATGGCGTGCGGACACATTTAGTGGCTATTCGAACGGTTGAGCTTGCATGGGTGGGGCCGGATCCGATAACAATCCTAGCGGGTACTTCAAAATTACTGATTAGTTGATTTAATATAGAAAATGAAATACTAATATGTTAGTGTATAAAAGAACTAAAAGTTAAACAAAAAATCTTGAAAAAGTTGAATTACGAAAAAAAGTTTAATAAATGATGCAAATGTGGTATGAATTTGTGCAACAATCATTGATTTAATCAAAACAAATTACTGAAAAGAATTGAATTAATGACATGCTAATTCACTACTTCATTTGCTTCATTTAATTGCGGTCGGGACTCATCAATCAGAAAGCAATCCATTTGGTATATGAAAGAACATACCATAGATCTTTGTAGGTGGCATATAACAAACAAATATTAAACCTGGCGAACCCGACAACTCACGGCACAATGGCTGCATGACTCTTTGACAAGTGTCATCAATCACCCACTAACACCAACTGAGTTTCGAAGGCTTGGGCTGCAATGCTTGATAAGCACACCGTTCATGAGTCGGTGATCTTTGCAAAACTATTTGATGAGAAATGTGGATCGAGGGTCATATTTCAAGGAGATATTCGGCGGCACAATGACTTCAACTCAAAGGAGTGAGTGTCAACTCGATTTGTTGTGAAGCATGGTTATTGTGATAATTCGGCAACAATACATGAATTTGCCAAGTCATTCTTGGTACTATTGGAGCATAATAAAGAGAAAGAGCAAGGGAGGAGTTCAACTCACGGGTAGGCAAAAAAAATTACTAAACAATCAAACTTCTTTGAAATGGAATTACTGATTTCTATAATTACTTTGAATGTTATTGTTTTTGAGCGATATTTAAAATGGCAAAGATTATAGTAATACAAAACATAGGTTCAGTACTTGCTTCAGTAATTGCAACACTAGATGAGTAATACTACACACTAGATCATAGTTAGTTCAGTAATTCGTCACCTTTTGACCTTAGTGATTGCAACTCTATTACCTCAGCTTATTATATGTGGCATGTTTGACAATTTTGTTCATTAATTGACTCTTTCATTACTGATCAAAACAATATCATCCATTCAGTAACTGCATAAACCCATAATTTTATTTCAGCAAGTTTGATAGTTCAGTTAGCGAAGCACTTCCAGTAACTTAGCAAAATAATGTCATGCATTCACTAATTTAGCAAGTTTGGATTTAGTGCAAAGTTTTTTTTTACCCGTGCGTTGTAGACTCATGCATTCGCAATTGAATATCGAGTCATCTACATTTTCTTCATTGACAATAGCCTTCACCCAATAACTGTGTTGCATCCATGGAAAGTCAGTCGGGGGCCTTGAGTGTGTCACAAGGTAGTAGTTTTGCTTGGTGGGGTCTGGTTTGACAATGAAAGCAAAGTGTCGATCTATGTCTTTCTTGGAATTCTTTGTATCTGACTCTAGTATACACCCTTGCAAAGTCGTGCATTTGTAACCATATAATGTCGATGTAAGTACGGAGAGCACGTGATACAATGACACACATTCAGTAATTGCCACTTTAAATACTGTTCAAAACAATAACATTCAAAGTAATTGTAGAAATCAGTAATTCCATTTCAGCAAGTTTGATTGTTTAGTAATTTTTTTTTGCTTACCCGTGAGTTGAACTCCTCCCTTGCCTCTTTCTCTTTATTATGCTCCAATAGTACCAAGAATGACTTGGCAAATTCATGTATTGCCGTCGAATTATCACAATAACCATGCTTCACAACAGAGTTGACACTCACTCCTTTGAGTTGAAGTCATTATGCCACTGAATATCTCCTTGAAATATGACCCGATCCACATTTCTCCGTCATCAAATAGTTTTAGCATTATCACCGACTCATGAAGCGGTGTGCTTATCAAGCATTGCAGCCCAAGCCTTCTCGAACTCAATTGGTGTTAGTGGGTGATTGATGACACTTGTCAAAGAGTCATGCAGCCCATTGTCTTTGTGAGTTAAATTTGGTTCGGTTGTGTTTGATATTTGTTTGTTATATGCCACCTACAGTATCTATGGTATGTTCTTTCATATACCAAATGGATTGCTTTCTCGATTGATTCTCGCAATTAAATGAAGCAAATGAAGTAGTGAATTAGCATGTCATTAATTCAATTCTTTCTTTAATTTGTTTTGATTAAATCAATGATTGTTGCACAAATTCATACCACATTGGAAGATTCAACTTTTTCATTATTTTTTTGTTTAACTTTTTTAGTTATTTTTATACACTAACATATTAGTATTTAATTTTCTATATTAAATCAACTAATCAGTAATTTTGAAGTACCTGTTAGGATTGTTTGTTCCCACCCATTGATTAAATAGCCACTCAAATGTGTTGCTCATCCCTTGCTTGCCCAAACACCACATTTTCATTGAATCCAACAATCATGGCTAGCGGCATGCTATATTGATTTGTCCTATATGTTGTGTCAAATGTCAAACTTTTTCTGCTCAAAGAAAAACAGAACAATGTGAACATTCATCATGATTAGTGTTTCAAACTAGTCATATTATTTTGAGAATACATTTAGTCTTCTTTTTTTATGGTCCAAAAAGACATTCTTTTTGGATTCATCACTGAAACTCATAGAAGAACTTAGGGTTGTTCTTTTTATTAAAAAAAATGCTTGTATTTAGGAATATCATCCATTCTCTCTTCCCAAATACAAGTCATTATATGCCTAAGTAATTTTTGTGTTTAGTAATATACAATAATATGTCGATGTATGATGAGCGGTGCATGCATGTTGTTGACGGTGAAAACACCCTTAATTTACACCATAAAAAACACCGTCAATATCCCTGTTTCGAAAGGAAGAACAACATTTCATGAACATATTTTATCCAATAACCTAGTTCCACTTGTAGATGTCATTATTTTTCTGCAGATGTGAATTCGGAGGAAATCTGGCCAGAACAACACGTAGAGTCGCCATCCAGTCAGTGACCCAAGTATGGAAATTGGGCAAAATACCATCACCATCATGATCTCCATGTTCTAGGATGACTCTACACAAAATTTGAAGACATTTGGCCACAAGACCAGCATCGGCCGACCATCAACATTTCGTCACAAGACATCGACATGTCTTCTAGAAGGGTCGAAGGGGAAGGTCAAGGCCCAATGGGCAAGCATCGGCCGACCATTGACCATTGGCCCAAACCCTTCCCACGTGACACCACGTCACCAATCCATTTGCTAAGACGTCCCGGATCGTGTGGGTACAAACGGATGACACGACAAGTTACGAACTCAAGACACAAACCGACGGTGGGGCCGGCATCTCCGGCACCGAGGGCACGTCATGGACCATGACCATGGCCCATTTATTGATTTCTCCCGTGATTATTTTATCCATGATTTGTTTATCCAAGGTCTACGAGGTGGGAAATGATGACATCACCAACCTCCACTATAAATAGAGGGCCACACCCCCCCTCTCCATTCATGATGGTTGCAAGCTTCAAGTAGTTTAGTTCCACTTGTATTAGTAGTGTAGGTATTTCTAGTGTGGGAGAGAAGAACATTCATCATGATTAGTGGTCTTCAAACTTGTATCTTTTCTCTTGTAAGACTTTATTCATTTATGCATATATTTGAGCTCTCCTTTAATACATCGACTTTAGTCTAGTTCTCTAGTCTATAGTTGTTATGATATAGTCTTCCATAGTGGTGCATTTAAGTTTGGTTCGGTCTTGGTTCATGGACCCTCTTTGTGTGTGATCAAAGGTGCTTTACATTCTTCAACTAGAGTAGTAAGAGGAAGTATAAAGCGTGGTGCTTAGACTCAATCTTACTGTGGTTAAACTCGGATGGATAGAAGAACTACGGTCTTTGTTAAGCCACCACGTGTTTTAGGCAAGTTCTCAAAAAAAATGCTTGTAGCTTAGGAATAGTGGTGTTTCTTTTCACCATTCTTACCTTCCCTAAACAGTCTGTGTGAACCCCAACTTGTGTGAACACCACATTTGATTAGACTAGATTCATAAAAGTAGAGTAAAGTTATACAAGAATCCTATACTTTTTCCTACCTCCCCACAAAGATTTACCTCACTTATAATTTTTGTCTTTGACATCATCACCCCTTCCTATAA
Organism: Hyparrhenia diplandra; assembly: GCA_015847255.1. Taxonomy (NCBI): domain Eukaryota; kingdom Viridiplantae; phylum Streptophyta; class Magnoliopsida; order Poales; family Poaceae; genus Hyparrhenia; species Hyparrhenia diplandra. The sequence continues at coordinate 24,687 of JADLZK010012861.1, forward strand.
ATTTCCATTATAATAATTGAATTAATGTTATAGTGATCAGATCATTCCTTTATTAATTTCCTAGCTCTTTGTTTCCCTTGGGCTAAATATAAATGTGCTCATGAACTCATAGGTTTCATTAATACACATGTGCTCATGAACTCATGTACACAAGTGCTCACCTGTTTGCACATTATGAAACGGAAGTTTTCAGATCTACCAGAGACCGTTCGAAGCACACACATCACATTAGTGTGGGGGACCTTGCTTGCATGCATTGTGTCCATTAGGCTTGTAAGTCCTAGATCTTTCTTTTTGTGACACCGCATGCGCTTTGTCATGTTTTGTCTTGGCATAAGCTTATGATTGTGATGCAACTCTATGCGTGTGTAGTAGTAGCCACCACATCCATCCTTTGCTTGCTGAATACAAACTTTCGCTTTGCAACCATCATATTTTGATGTTTTTGATGTCTTTTGATCATTTACAGCAACTGAAGACTTGTGGCCCCCCGCCTAAGAACAAGTGACGTCGTGTCCACATGTTCTATTCCTATTCCACTTGATAGGGAAGCCTGCTTTCTCAGCATATTCCAGGAAGAATTTATATGCATCCTCCTCTGCTTCAAAGCCCATATCAAAGCTTGGCACTAAGTTTGAAGGAACCCTCTGGTCATGCATATCCAAACAACATTTCAGTAATTATCTTTTTAGTTCAGTAACAAAAAAAAAGATGAAACAAAATCAGTGAATTCACTAAACTAGCAATAGTTCAGTAATTCACTAAGCAACAGACATTTCTAATTCAGTAATCATTAATCAAGTAGGTTTTTCTTTAGGATAACTCACGTGTGTGTATGTGGCATTGATATCGGGAGTGATCATTTGTTGGGGCATAGCAGTTACTGGGGGTGTCATAATAGGCCTGTGCCTCATGTCATTAGTCATCCATGCTGGGCTAACACAGTGGCTGCACAAATGTAATCACAGGGGTCCTTGTCAAAGCAACACCTTCTTGTGCACTCGCAGCTGTCGACAAAGACATGCACAGTATATGACCCAAGGATCAGTAATTTTTTCCATCAACATATTCATCAAATCATCAGTAGGCAATCCAATGTGAAAGTAATTTTTTTGTCTACTAAAATATGGACTATCAGTAATGCCCTTTAGAAAGTTTTCAATAATTTTTTACCAGCTTGTGTAGGTTCAGTAACCCCATCAACATATCCTTGCCTTGCTCTATGCATATTTGCTTGTTCTGCCAGGTTTTGAAGAGCTCTGCGCGCTCCCGCCGACAAGTTGTTGATGTCCATCGTGCTATTAGCAATTACCAAAGTTTATAAAGGAATCAGTGCTTACAGGAATTACTGAGAAGGACACAACTCTTTTTTCAAACAAAATCAGTGCTGTAGATAGTTAAACAACATTCAGTATTAGGGGTAGAGGATGGAAATCATTGGAGGGCATGTGTACGTTGCTAATTTACTACAAACAACAATAAGTACTACAAAGAGTAATGATCAAACAGTAATCAATTATCCTAAACACTAAGCATGTTTCCTAGCATTTTGTGGAGGGAGGAACCACTGCGAATGCGATGTACTGCTATGTTGGGCAATAGTTTGTTAGTAATCACACACACTATGTTGGATAATAGTAACTCTGTAATCTGAGTAATAGTATGTCAGTAATCTCAGTTCCAAGCTCCAAAAAACTGAGGAACCCTAGAGTTGAGGAACATAAATTACTTAGATCGAGTGTGGTATCATACACAGCGTGTGTGATATTGAGATGGAATCCCAGATTACTGAATCATGTGTTTTTCGATCAGTAATAGGGTGAGATGCAAATCTCACCTAGCGGTCGACGCTGTTCCTGTGCTCGCGTGCTCGTCGCTGTTCCTTGAGTGAAATCAAATGGGGAATGAGTGAATCTTCAACCTCTCATACACACCCACCAAGGGCTCTCAATCTCTCATATCAATTTTGCTTCAAATCATGGGGAGAGAAAGAGGAGAGGAGAAACCCTACCTCTTGTTCTTGAGAAGAAATGAAGAATAGAAAGCTCACTGTGCTAGTTAGTTGGCTGGGAAGGGGAAGGAGGTCGATGCCTTATCCACCTTGCTTGCACAGGTCGACCAGGCCCCAACGGCTACTGGCCGACGGCCTCTTCGCCAACGGTCGGCAGCAGGCATGCTTCCTCCATCTCTCTCTGTCTCGTTGGAACCACAAGCGGCGTCGGCAGCTAGCAGCAAACAGGGAGGCAAATTATGAGAGACCCACCCTTTCCTTCATCTAGAGAGACCTCCCTCCTTTACTTCCACGTGGCATACACAAATCTCAAAGCGGCCTGCCACAGTTTCCTCGGTGGAAGACGGCGTTACCATCGATTTAACGGATGTGCCATCCATCGGAGCCACCGGGCCCCGCGGGCGCGCCTCTCCCTCACGCCCTCCCGCGCCGCGCGCCCCAACCTCGCCGCGTGTGCGTGGCGCAGCGCCGCAGCAGGCGACCGTCTTGGCCGAGCCGCCGCTCCGATGGCCGCCCGCGGGCGGCGCGCTCCACTCGAGGGGGGCTCTCGACGCCGCCGGGCTCGCATATGCTAGGGCTGTCGCCCGGGGCACCACGCCGGGGGCTTCCCTCCCGTGACTGGTGCGCCGTCCGAGCGGGGGCCGAGCCTACGCCGGCGTGCCTCATGCGGCGTGGCGGGTGACCATGGCGCGGGCGCCGGGCGCCGGCGCGCCACACGCCGCACACGCCTTTGGCGCGGCTCCACGCCCCGGTTCCGGCTCAACGATCTTCTCCTCGCCGTCTAATTTCCTCAAGCCGCTCACGTCCATGGTAACCAATAATGTGTCCTTCGTAATTTGCCTCCAGCAGGGAGCAGCACATCTCAGCTTGGGAACGGACTAGTACTGGACTTGCAAGAGATCCTTGCTAGCTTGCAAGGCAACTGAGCGGCGGCCGGCACTCTCGCACGGGCCAAGGCCAAGGGGCAGCAGCGCTGGCGCATGCCAGCAATAGCGGCAGCCGCGAACAGGCCGGTGTTAGGATCCTATATGGGCCGTTATCTGGTCTTTATGCTACTTTGCGTTGGGCCGTTGTGCCTTGTAATCGAGCGGCAGCGAATATAAGCTGACCGTTGCTTAGAGGAGAAGGCGTGAGTTGTATTCTGAACAATCTCGTTTCTAATCCGGACAACCCCGCAGATCCCGGCCGCGTTCGTCTCCTTCTTCCCCCGTTCATGCTCTTCCCAACCTAAACTCCGATTCTAGCTATCAATTTACCTATCCCAGTGCCAAATCGAGGGTTAAGAGCATAACATTTGGTATTCGGAGCAGGTTGAAATTGGGGGAAATTTTTTTTTCCCAATTCGATCCGCTGGCGCCGAAGAAGCAACCCGCGTACCAGATCGCGATGTCGACCTCCATGGATTCGATGAAGGACATGATGGAGAAGCTGTCTACCCAGTTCGCGGGATTCCAAACGCTGCTCGAGACCTCCGTCGACAAGCTCGCGACGCAGGAGACATGGAGGACCACAGCGGACGCGAACATGGAGACCCTGCTCTCTCGCCTCGACTCTACCTCGACTCGCCTCGACGACACGGCAGGACGGCTGACGCGCCTGGAGTTTCGTCCGCCTCCTCCACCACCGCCTCCCCAACTGGCGCCTACCCTGCCGCTCACGAGTCCGCGCGGGATCGGCGACCTGCCTCCCCAACCCCCGAGGATCTCCATCCCTGGGGCGGCAACAACTCTGCCGTCTGTGGGCCTGGACCTCAACGTCGTACCGGCCGCGTCGACCAGCACGGCGACGACGCCGCGGAACGACATGCCCATGGGGCCCGGCGTGGGCGGCGGACTTATGGGTCCGTCGCCGAACTTTGGTCACGGTATGATTCCCCATCAGTACCCCCTTCCCATGCGTGATGATGATTCCCGTTTCAATCGTCCACCATTTCCTAAGATGGAGTTTTCAAAATTCGATGGTTCTAATCCGCGTTGGTGGCGGGATCAATGTGATTTGTATTTCAAGGTGTACAAGGTGGACGAATCCATGAAGACAAGGTTCGCCAGGCTAAATTTTCAGGGAGTTGCAACAACCTGGTTACAATCAATGGAGAGACAAGGCCGGATTCTGGAATGGAATAGGCTGGTTGAGTTGGTGTTCGCCAAGTTTGACAAGGATCAGTATTAGGTGCTTCTCAGGCAGTTGGACTCTTTGAAGCAATCAGGCTCGGTATTGGAGTATCAGCATGAGTTTGACAGGTTAACTCATGCTGTGTTGATGTACAACCCCGGGTTCGATGAGACATTCTTCGTCACCAGATTCATGAGTGGATTACGTGATGAGATTCGATCTGTCATTCGTCTGCATCGACCCAAGGATGTGGACACAGCGAGCATGTTGGCTCAGATTCAGGAACAGGAGTTAGGCCAGCACCACAAGACCTCAGCAAGGAAGTGGGTGACAACAGATAAGCCCAAGTTACCTGAACTAGGGAGAGCAATGGGTAAAGCACCTGGAGAAATAACTGAAGATAAGGTGACAGCACTAAGGAACTTCAGACGCCGTAATGGTCTTTGCTTCAAATGTGGTGAGAAATGGGGTCATGAGCATAAATGCCCTGCACAAGTATCTCTCCATGTGCTGGAAGAATTACTTGATGCAATGGAATTGGACACCTCAACAGAGGAATTGGACATTACAGAAGAAAACAGCCAAGCTGTGATGCAAGTGCAGTCAGCACCTCCTTCCGCTAAAGGAGTTGGATAGACACTGAAATTACTAGCTCACATTGGCAAGCAATCTGTGTTGATCTTAGTAGACTCTGGGAGCATTGGCACTTTCATTAGTGATGCATTGGTACAGCAGTTGCAGCTACCTACTGAACATTGTGAGGCAACCACCTTCAGAGCTGCAGAAGGGAGTCACATGATGTGCAATAAAAAGGTTCCACACCTGAAGTGGTTCATTCAAGGACATCAATTCACCTCTGATGCCAGAATTTTACCACTCAGATGTTATGATCTCATTGTGGGCGAGGATTGGTTGGAAGAGTACAGTCCTATCTTGGTGGACTATAAGACTAAGAAGATGACATTGACAAAGGGGACTCAACAAATCAAGTTACAGGGAGTAGTGGAAGATACATCTCAATGCAAGAAAATCTCAAATTCTAAGTTGCAAGGCTTACTGCATAGGGGAGCAGTCACTCATTGTATTCAAGTATCAGCACCAGATGAAGCTCAGGAATTTCCTTCTATATGTGTGCTGGCACCATCAGATAACAGTGAGATCAGGCATGACATCCCTGAACCTGTATCAACTGTGCTTGCACAATATGCTCATTTATTTGAGGAACCTACATCCTTGCCACCAAGAAGAGATGCTGATCATAAGATTCCCTTGATCCCTGAGGCACAACCTGTCAAAGTAAGGCCATACAGGTATTCTCCAGTGCAAAAGACAGAGATTGAAACACGGTTGCAGAATCTTCTGAAACAAGGGGTTATTAGGCCAAGTGAGAGCTCTTTTGCTTCTCCTGTATTGCTGGTGAGGAAAAAGGATGGCACCTGGCGTTTTTGTGTAGATTACAGACACCTAAATGCCATCACAATCAAGAATAAACACCCAATGCCTGTAGTGGATGAACTTTTGGATGAATTATCTGGAGCAAAGTGGTTTACAAAGTTGGATTTCAGGTCAGGATATCATCAGATCTGTATGGCAGCTGGAGAAGAACATAAAACAGCTTTTAAGACTCATCATGGTCTATTTGAGTTTCTTGTGATGCCTTTTGGGCTCACCAATGCCCCTGCCACCTTTTAGAGCTTTATGAACAAAATCTTTGCATCATTATTAAGGAAGGGTGTGCTAGTGTTTATGGATGACATTCTCATCTACTCAAGAACCCTGGAAGAACATGTCACATTGTTGACAAAAGTGTTTCAGATATTGCAGGAACATCAGTTCTTGATTAAGAAGTCCAAGTGCTCCTTTGCCACCAATAGTGTTGAGTACCTGGGGCATGTCATATCTGATAAGGGTGTCTCTACAGAACCCTCAAAGATACAAGCTGTCAAGCAATGGCCTAGTCCAACCAATATCAAGCAGTTAAGGGGATTTTTGGGACTCACTGGATATTATAGAAAGTTCATCAAAGACTATGGTATGATTGCCAAACCATTGTCTGATTTGTTGAGAAAGGATTGTAGATTCCAGTGGTCAGAAATTGCAGAGCAAGCATTCCAACAATTGAAGCACAATCTGATTGAGGCACCTGTGTTGATTGCACCAGATTTCAAGAAACAGTTCATTATAGAAACTGATGCCAGTGATTTGGGGGTGGGAGCTGTTATTATGCGGGGAAAATCACCCCATAGCCTATCTCAAGTAAACCATTAGGTCTCGTAAATCAAGCATTGTCAGTTTATGAAAAAGAATGTTTGGCAATCCTATTGGCTATTGACAAATGGAGACCATATCTGTTGCACCAGCCATTTGTGATAAAAACTGATCATCAGAGTCTGCAATTTCTGACTGATCAGAGGGTGTCTACTAAATTGCAACTGAAATTTTTAGTGAAGCTAATGGATCTGCAGTATACTATTCAAGTACAAAAAGTTTACGACTAATCTTTGCGGTGATGCTCTCTATCAGATTTGATTGGTCACAAGAATTGGTGGCCATTTCTCAGTGTATTCCATCTTGGATTCAAAAATTAAAGGAAGGATATGAGGAAGATGAGGAGGGCAAGCAAATAATCACTGAGTTAACAATAAGTCCGGACAACAATAAGGGCTTTGTGCTCCATGAAGGTGTGCTAAGGCTACATGGAAGAATCGGGTGGGCAACAACAAGTTAGCTCAACAAAGATATCCTCACGCCTTGCATGACGGTGGTCTTGGAGGTCATTCGGGCATTAAGGCAACCTATGCACGAGTCAAACATTTGTTTGCATGGCCAAAACTGAAGGAATCTGTGATCGCCTTTGTTCAACAGTGCCAAACTTGTCAGCAAGTTAAAACCGAGAGGATCAAGAAGCCTGGGTTGTTCTGACCATTAGCCATACCTACACAAGCATGGGAGGTCATCTCGTATGGACTTCATAGAAGGACTACCTCACTCGGCAGGTATCTTTGCTATCCTAGTGGTGATTGACAAGTTCACAAAATATGGACATTTTATTCCAATCTCTCATCCATATACTGCAATCAAGATTGCTCAAGTGTTTATGGATAATGTCTACAAACTTCATGGCATGCCTAAGGAAATTGTCTCAGATAGAGATAGGATTTTTACATCTGATTTCTGGCAAGAGCTGTTTAAGTTGTCAGATGTGAAGCTGTTAATGAGCTCTAGCTATCATCTGGTCAGACAGAGAGACTCAATCAGAGTCTAGAAACATTCTTGAGATGTGTTGTGCATGCTTGTCCTACTAAGTGGAATAAGTGGCTCCCAGTTGCAGAATATTGGTATAATACCACAGTGCATACAGCCTTGGGCAAATCTCCATTTCAGGTATTGTATGGGTATACACCAAGAGAGTTGGGCATTGAGAAACTCAAGTTAGCAACAATACCTGATCCGAGAACTGGATGCAAGAAAGGGAGCTTATATCCGAAGTTGTCAAGCACCATCTATTGAGGGCTCGGGGAGAATGAAATCTCAAGCTGATAAGAACAGGACTGAAAGACATTTTGAGGTGGGAGATTCAGTGTTCTTGAAGCTTCAGCCTTATGTCCAGTCCTCCATTGCTCCCAGAAATCATCAGAAGCTATCATTTCGATTCTATGGGCCATACAAGATCTTGAACAAAGTGGGTACCGTGGCATATGAGCTTGATCTTCCACCAGATGCCAAGATTCATCCTGTAGTGCATGTATCTCAACTCAAGAAGCGGTACCTTCAACAATTGAGGTACGATGTCGACCTATCATGCATGCGCATTGAGCCTATGCAGGAAATTCGTCCAAGGTTGGTCGGTGTCTTTTTGCAATACTCGGGGAGCGTTCAATCATTCGTGGTGCTAAGGTGGTGGAACAGAAGTTGGTTCACTGGCAAGATCAACCTGTTTCAATGTCAACATGGATTGATTCTGTGTGTTTGCAGCAGTTCTGCTCTGAGAATGCTTGAGGACAAGCAGAAGCTAACCGGGGAGGAATGTTAGGATCCTATATGGGCCTCTACATCATCATGGGCCGTTATCTGGTCTTTAGGCTACTTTGCGTTGGGCCGTTGTGCCTTGTAATTGAGCGGCAGCAAATATAAGCTGACCGTTGCTTAGAGGAGAAGGCGTGAGTTGTATTCTGAACAATCTCGTTTCTAATCCGGACAACCCCGCGGATCCCGGCCGCGTTCGTCTCCTTCTTCCCCCGTTCATGCTCTTCCCAACCTAAACTCCGATTCCAGCTATCAATTTACCTATCCCAGTGCCAAATCGAGGGTTGAGAGCATAACAGCCGGCCCAGCACCTGCAGTCCAGCTGAGGAGTCGACGGGCTGGCCCAATGCGTGAGTAGGAGCAGCAGCGGCAGCACAGCTCTTCTCTTCTTTTTCCTTTTTCTTTTTTTCATTCTCCCTTCTATTTTCTTCTTGCATGCAAAACCGGTGGACGACGGGCAGGCCTGAGTGATGCAACACACAGCTTGCAGTGGCCAGCAGCTCTCCAGTTAAAAATAGAAACGCCATGCTCCAATGCTCGCCGGCCAACAGCCAAGGGCCACATCACCTTCCAATTCGAAAATAGCAAAGCCCTTGCTTTCTGCCATATGCGCTGCTCAACTCGTCCAAGCAAGCAAGCCAGGAAAAGAAGTACGTGCATGTGTGCATATACGTGTATATATATATAATATGCAAGCACACAAGCAACGAGTTCTCAACAACTCTCATCCAAATCAGTTGCTTTCTTATCCAAATAATCAAGGCAACTTTAGCACTTAGACAATTTCTTTCCCAAGATATTCTCATGAATTTCTTAACCACCTTTTCTACGGAGTTTCTCATCATGTCACCATGTCACTAACCCAAAATACAAATGCAATATGAAATTCAAGTTAGTGGCACTAGGTGAGTAAAGCGATTGAAGTTTTCCCCTCTTCATAGTACGGTTATCAAACCTAAATCCGGTCATAACCTTCTATACTCACCTATGACCGGCAAAATGAAATGCCCTATAGCTATACCTTTGTCTTGGTGCATTTTTATTCCGCTCCAATCGTCCAAGCGTCGATGCAACACATGCATCAGCACGATCAAGAATGATATGATCCATTTCATATCATCACGTGACCCTATTGGTACATCGATCTTGACCTCACTTGCTCTTCACCGTTGCGGCGGTCCGTCGACGTCAAGTCTTGCTCAAGCTTTCACCGCCTCGCGGTCCATCACTTCAAAGCCTCGACTTGCCCTTCACACTTGCAACCAGTCCATCAAGCCAAGCCCCATCTTGATCTTCACCACCTTGGTCACATGACTTCATGTCATGCCTCATATGCAATAAAGCTCCTTCATTGTGTCCTCACATATGAACTAATTTCCTGTGTATTATCTCAATCACACATTATTAGTCCACCTAATGTTGTCACTCAATTACCAAAAACCACTGGGGACCTTTCAACGCCGCCGGGCCCCAGGTGGCGCGCCGCCGCAGCTTCTCGCCGCCAGCCCCCTCGCGCGCGCCGTTCATGCCGCTTGCGCGGCCACGGCTCGTGCTCGCGTTGGGAACAGAAGAAGCCGGGGGGTACGGGTGGAGGTGTTTGGAGGGGGCTAACGGGTTGGGTTGGGTGGTTTAGGTTGATGCGATCCGGTTTGGGTGGCTGGGTCAGTTGGGGGTGTTTTGGTCTAGTGGGTGTAGAATCTAATCTACACCTGGGTTGATATTTTTTTGGGGGGATGAGGGAGTATTATCGATGCGGAAACCTCTAATAATGGAGTTTCTTTTGTCAGGTTTGCTAAGAAACTAATCAGGATTCAGGTTTGTAGACTAGAATAGGGCGTTATTGTTTGCAATCTAAGAATAATTTTTCCTTGAATTTTTAAATCACATTATAGATTTTTAATTGTTTATTTTTTTATGAAAACTAGTTGGATACCTTTTTTGATAGATTTCAGATTAATGTTGTACCAATACCAACATTTTAAGCATTTATACAATTGGGCTTCTGAAGACAAACACATGAGAAATCATAGCTTCATTATTTATCACCCCAATTGCAATTGCTCCTTTGAGAGAACAAGCACAATATATAATCCCCAAAATTAATGAATATCTTCTGCAGCAGGAAAGCCTCGTGATGAATAGTAATAACCGCTATTAGCAACACCTTATGGTGGTTCCACAAACCTGTTCCCATCTGACAGCACAAGAACAGATGGCTTAAACTTGGGCAGTTGGCCGTTGAGTCTATTGTTGCTCACATCAAGAAGCTCAAGTTTGGGCAATGTCGTGAGAGAGTCCGGTATCTCCCCGGCGAGGCTGTTGTTTGCTAGCCTCAGCGTCCCGATCGAGTGAGGTTCGCGACGATGGTGGCCGCCGCCGCCGCGAACGGGCCGGCGAGGGACACGTTACAGGCGGACAAGATGCCGAGGGAGGGGCAGCCGGCGATGGCGGGGAAGTGCCACGGCGACAGGGGGAGGTTGTCGATGTTGAGGTGCCGCAGCGCGGGCAATCCCCGCGGGAAGCCCTTGGGGAGGGACGTGAAGGCGTTGCGGTCGAGGGAGAGGCTGGTGAGGTTGGGGGTTCGCAGCGGCGGGACGGCGCCGGAGAGGGCGTTGCTGGAGAGCTGGAGCGACTCGAGCGCGGTGAGCTTGGTGAGGGAGGTGGGCAGGGTCCCGGCAAGGCCCAGCCCCCGGAGGTCGATGGCGATGACGCGGCCGGAGGGCAGGGTCCGCATCTTGTACCAACGCAGAAGACTTCCACGAAATCGTCGGTGTAGTAGAGGAGCTGAAGCAGATGGGGAGGAGAAGTGATCGGGTGCCTTGCAGAAGAAGATGAGAAGGGAGCCATGGATTGGGATGCTGCATTTAATATTGCAATTTGAAATTCGCAGGTGCACCCGGAGCCCGCCAAACATCGACGCCGCCCTCCACGGAAGCTTCTGATTTGAAAGATAATCACCCCCTGATAACTTAAGTGCTGGGCACGCGTCGTGCATCTGTGGGTCTGCTAAACACATCAGAACCGTTGAAGCCCATGGGTACATCGCCATATGGGTACTAAAACATTCGGCCTTCTTCCTCACCGCGGTGGTGGATGATTCTTGGCGATAGACGGTGGTCGCCATTGGTATGTCTTTGAGTAGTCTAGGGATGATGGGTTGGGTTGGATCATCGCCATCGGTGGTTTCTCTTATACGTCGCTCGACGCGGCGTCTCCTCCGCGTATGTACGTGCATGGTAGGTTAGAGCTTGTGATGCGGTTTCACCACCACCAGTCCAGCACCAAGTACTAAATTTTTCCAGCTAGCACAAAACAGTAAGTTCTCATATTTGCCAGAAAAAAAGATCCCAACTCGTATTTCTTTTTACTCTGGAGGTCGACGTCGTGACTCTTATACAACTTAACAAATACTCCCTCCATCCCAAATTATAAGTCGTTTGACTTTTTTGACAATAAATTTGACCACTCATGTTATTCAAAAATTTGTGTAAAATATCACTTTTTTTTGAGCTTTCTTTATTAATACAAGTTCTTATAGAATGACTTAAATTTAACTATATTTACGTAAATTTTTTTGAATAAGACGAATGGTCAAATTTGGAACTAAAAAGTCAAACGACTTATAATTTAGGATGGAGGGAGTACAATAATTTCATAGCTCGGCGCCATGAGTCATGACGTCGAAACATGTTAACTCCGCGTTGTGAGTCACCCGTGCTGAGCCTCAGGGTCACAATTTGTTCTCCCAAGATCCAAATATAATATTCTTTCATAAATAAAAAAGACTAAAAAGCAAACATGGCGGACAGCTCGGCACATAGTGCATCTTGATACGGTAAAAAAAACATAGAACCAGTCAACCAGGCATTTGTCACAAACCGGACCGATTCCGGCGTGACACGTGGCCGGCGACGATGTTGGGGGCGGCGGCGGCTGGTTGGGAGCGGGCGTTCGGCGGTGTGAGGGCGATGGTGACGACGATCGGCGGCGTGATGACGTAGGCTGATGAAGAACGACGAGGTAGAAGATGACGATGATGACGTGTAGCAGCTCCGGGCGGTGACGAGGAGGACGGGCGATGGCGGCGGCGGCGCTGGGCAGCGCGTGTGGGCGGCGGCGGCGGCGTGCGGGGCGTGGAGTCGGCGGCGGCGCGCAGGTAGGGTGGGGAGAGAGAGAGAGAGACCGGAGAGACAAGAGTTGTTTGGGGAGCTACCCCTTTAATTTTTCTCGATTAAGATTCAACTCGACTATATGCCCCTTGTATTTATAGTACGAGGGAGACTTGCATGCTAAGAAGTATCTAGGAGGCTTCCTTATAGATTGGAATACCTCTTGACAAAGCAATTTATTTCTTTCCCTAAATATTTATTTTCTATATTTTCTAAATAATTATTACTTAACGATTTAAGTTTAAGGATGACGAGGCGACGGCGGCCAGGCAGCTGGCGCTTGCGCCCCCTCCTTGGACCTGTTTTGCCCCTTGCCCACGGGACATGACAGCTTTTTTTGAAAAAAAAATAAAACTCTCTAGCTTGGAAGATTCTAGGCAAATATATATACAGTAATCAAGTACTAATAACTAAATTATTTCCCATTTTATATCTTTCCTAAAATATAGAGTGAACAATCAAATCTATTTTTAAAACTCCCAATCAAATCCTACGGATCGATTTTATTTATTTACAATAATAATAATAATAATAATAATAATAATAATAATAATAATAATAATAATAATAAATAATAATAATAATTAATGTTTGTGGAACAACATAATGTTTCACCATATGAGAACGACAGAGCGGCACGGATGCTGCTTGGGATGTGGCGCTATGGCAGCTTGCAGGGCAGCCGCCGAGGACGGCGGCAATTGTGGACATTGGTACTCTAAAAATAAATGTTTTGGGCCAGCCATGGGAGGGCTAGAAGACCCAACAGGCGACGACCAGCCCAGGAGGAGGGGGGGGGCGGCCGGCTGGCAGCAAGGCCGCCGCCGCCGCCGCCAGCCGTCATCACGTCATCGAGTCTGTCCTTACTTCGTGGTCAAGTCGAGTAAAATTAGGAAAAGTCTAGTTGATTTGGAATAGAATTATCCTTAGGAGATTTGGTGTGAAAGAGATTATCCAACACTTTAAAAATCTCTTATTACAAAATAAATAGGATATGATTGCTTATAAGAGAGTTTCCAATCTATAAGGAAACTCTTATTAGAGATTGCTTGGGTTACAAGTCCCATGGGAGGGCCATATAAATAGGGAGCATGTAATCTCTTTTGGGGCAAGCCAATAAAGAATAGTTCCGGGTTTCAGCTTCCAAGCCGCCGCCTCCACCGCGCCGCCAGTGGAGGAGCTAGGAATTATTTATAAGGGTGACCGAGCAAATCCAACTTGGGTTAAGTTTAGATCACCCGAAATTAATTTGAAATTCTAAAATTTTTATCACATCGAATCATTTAATGTATCAAAAGACACATGCATGAATTATGAAATGTAAGAAAACAAAATACTAATTGCACAATTTAGATGTACATTGCGAGACTAATCTTTTGAGCCTACTTAGCCCATAGTAAGATAATATTTGCCACAAATAAACGAAAAGTGCTACCAGTTCGATATAGTGCCAATTTTCAGGATCTAAACACACCCTTGTAAAAAATGAGCACAACGAGTTAAGTTAGATTTTTCATGGTGACTATTAATTCATCGACTTGACACGAGTACTCGTAATTTTATCTATGTTTCAGTCCTTCTAATGTGCTTCCTAATATTATCTAATAGTGTTTTGTATGATTTAATTATCTAGAAGATATTAAAAGGTACTAAATCCGTTCCAAATTATAGTTCGCTTGACTTTTGAACCCTAACTTTGACCACTCATCTTATTCGAAATTTTGTGCAAAATATCACTTCTTTTGTTATGGCTTGCTTTATTAACAATAACAAATGGTATTTAAAAATGACTTAAATTTGACTATTTTTATACAAATTTTTGAATAATAAGACGAGTGGTCAAACTTAGGGTTAAAAAAAGTCAAACGAACTATAATTTAAAAACGGAGGGAGTATATGTGACAATAATTTTATTATATTCCCTATCTTAGTATAAATAAAAATCATAGACTTATACTAGGGGGCCATGCCCCCCAGCTCCACCACTGTCTTGATTCCATCACAATCATCCCTTAAATTCAAGAAGAAGGAACACACGCAGACGTAGCCAGCTAGGAACACGTCAAGCGGCCGATGGCGTCTGGCGGTAGCACGTCTGCCCAGCCTTCCAGCCCACGGGGATCACGTCATTGGCGACGATTGTTCTAGGCTTGCTCCCAAACCACGGCGCTAATGGACATGGGGGCTAGTGCCTTGGGGCTCAGCTTCCATTCATTCACACCAGGGTTATTCACGGAGTACATATCTATAACTCTTATAAAGATAAACCCCACTAGATGAGTTCTCTCTACATACAAGGTGTCCACATCATTCTCCACTAAGAACCCACTACATGTCCTATCTTATCATACAAAGTGTACACATCATTACCCATTATGTCCATGTCATCCCTTATTAATAACAAAAAAAAAAAATTCATGTCATCTCTTTCATGTAAAATGAATTAAATCTTTAATCTATTAACATACAAGTTATACCTACATACAAAGTGGGTAATGATTAGTTAAAATAACTTTTAGACAAATTTTTATATATGCATACATAGTATTGTACATAAAAAGTATTATTAAAAGAATCCCGCGGCAACGGGTATACTCTAGTAGTACCAATTGCCGTCCCCGTTCTTGAGGTTAACCGAGAGGCCGCGACCGATGCCTTCCGCGTAGATGACGGTGAGGGTGAAGTTCTCGCTGGTGGCCGCCGGGTGGATGCGGAACGCCGGGAAGTTGTAATTCGGTGGAAGTGGGGAATAAGAACAATTTTCCCTGCAAGAATGTATGACGGCCGTTACAAAATCAGTCAGATATTCAACTAATAGCATGCTTCCACACTAGTCCACTATTTATTATGATGACACAAATATCTAATGGAAAAAATCATGAAAAACCATGTCCAGAAAAAGGCCAATAACTCACAACTAGCCCAATCAGTATAAATTGAGCCCAAAACCCAATAGCCAATACAATGAGGGCCTGGGATATGACCTTCACAGCGATGCACATGCTACTTACAGTTTACAAAAACGAATTTGTGTGCTATAATTTCAATTAAATGTAACTATAACCAGGGTTTAGGTCGACATATCGAGACGGGAATGCCCAATCCTTATTTGGCGCACGCTCACTACTTCATGTAACGGCGCACGCTTCACTATACCTCTACGTTCTCCTTTCTACTTTCCTTTTTTTTTTGTTTTTCTTTGTTGTGTTCCTGTCGCGAGGCGTGGGGGAGGCGCGTCCGGCCCTTTAGTTAATTTTAAAATGTTTCAAACACTGTACAGCCCGTGACGACCGTTCCCTTTCCCCTTTCTCCTCCCTCAACGCGTCGTTGCAAACCCTCGCCGTACCGGCGATTTGGCCGACGGCCGACCTTGTCCCCCGGGCTCAACGCGCCGCCGCATCTTCTGGTTTTGCGCCGTGGGCTTCCTCCTTCTCATCGGCGCCGCACGCCAGAGTAGCGACGCCGTGGGAGGTTGGCCGGACGCAACGCTGGGCGCGGTGCTTTCGGGCGGCGATTTGGGGTGACGGCGAACCCTCCCCGGCGGATCTTCTCCTTGCCTCCGCGTGCTTCCTCCTAGAAATCTCGCACACTTGAGCAGGCATTTCGGGAGAGAGGATTGATTCTGCAGATCGAGATGGATTCGAATCCTTGCGTTTGTTGGTGAGATCCGCCCGCGCGCCCACCTCGTCGCCGCCCGTCGCACCTCGGGCCCCTGGCGTCGTGCGTCGTCACCGTGCGGGGTAGCCGGTTGGCATTTGTTGGTGGCGGAGCGCCCCATTGTCATCGGCGTCGAGGTCAAGGTGCGATGTCGCGTCTTTCGATTCAAAATCGATTTTGATTCGTCGTCGCGCTTTTTCTGATTTGGGTGGAGGTTGATTCGAGTTTTTCAGGCGCGCCCGCTCCAGTCCGGGTTCGTCGCCTTGGTGGATTCGAGCGGGTTGAGGGCTGAGAAGCGAGGGTCCTGCAAGTCCACTGCCTGCCCAGATTTGCCTGCTCCAGTCAAGGGTTCGTCGCCTCGGTGGAGTCGAGCAGGCTGAGGGCTGAGAAGCGAGGGCCCCTGCAAGTCCACCGCCCGCCCAGATTTGCCTACTCCAGTCTGGATTTCATCGTCTCGGTGGTCTTCTGGATGCTACATGCGTTCGGGTTTTTCTAGTGGTAAGCTCACCATCTATGCTGCATCCACAAGCATTTGATTTGGCTCGAGAGCTCGAGGTGTCATCTGAATCGTCATTTTGCCCGTGTGTTTGTCCTCTCCGGGGTGGAGGTGTTAGGCATCTAAAAATTGACATCGACGTGGATCCTGCTGCCTAAGATCAATTTGCCCAGATCCGCAATGCGCCTTGCTCATCTACCTCAAAGCGGAGGGGAAGGTCTAAGCGAATCATGACACAGAATGTTGGCTCATCACCAAGTGCAGGTACTCGTGGTAGTATGAGGTGGATTTATTTGATTTTATTTTGCTTAATCTGGTAGTATGAACTGGATTCAATTCAATACGGATGCAGTGGGCTATTGATGCTAGATATTGTAATCCTGAATCATACTCGTTTACAATTTTTTGAGATGCAATAGATTTGCATATAACACGAACACTGTCTTAGTTTTAGGGAATATAGTTTTTTTCTGACATTTTAGGTGGTGGGCAATTCGTTTTCTCTTAAAAATGTCATTAAAAATACATTTATTATTTTATTGATAAGGATTAGTAGGGATGCAAGCAGGAATGGGCCTTCTTGCTATCTGCTAGTCTTGACTGCAAAAAATTATCTGCTAGTCCATGCAAATTCTACCAAGGCGTAATAGACTGAACCTGCAATTCCTGCATAGCCTGCGTCTTCTACATCTAGTTTAATAGCACAAAAGTATGTATGTATTGTATGGCATGATATTTATTCCATTTCTATTCTGACGAGTGCCAAAATCTATCTTGACTGTCTATGCGCCCATTTTCTTGTATTACTGTTAATTGGCCCATTTTATTCTTTTGTCATTAGCACAAAAGATAGCTTTTATTCAGTATTACTGTTAATTGGCCCATTTTCAAAGATAACTTCATTCCCTTTGTTTGATCCTACCTAACCCTGTGCCCGTGTCTCGGCAGACCCGCTACGTGATGAAGTACCGCTTTGTGAGGGGAAGCTCGTGCTTAAGGTCACCGACGATCGCGAGGTACTACCTTGTCCAATCGGTAGTTACTCAGATTAGATTTTGCCTGTATGTTCGTTGGTTCGGAACATGGATGACAGATAGATGGTGTGGCTTAGGAGCTGATTGATGGTACATGTTATTTATTATTTATAACTTAGAATAGAAATTGGGGTGATCGAGGGGGATCACACACCTTAGTATTGTTGTGTCTTCTGTGAGAGCTCGTCAGATTTGTTAGTTTTTAAATGTGATGGCTGGATATATAGCAATGAATGCACTGAAATTTAGAATTCTAAAAATGTATTGGGCAATAAGTGACACCTGGTTAATCATATGAAAGAGAAAATAGGCTCTATCGGATTCTTTACTATGCCAAATCTTAGAATTATTCATCATTACTAATAGTTTTAAGCATGGCAGCTTTGCAATAAGACCATCACTATATATCTGGGCAAGCTAGTGTGGTTCCCTTATTTTCCAACACATGATAATTTTCTGGCCAAGTTTCCTTTATTATTGAAAATTTGCCTTATTTTTTGTTTCTCTGTATAACTGTGTAATGCAAATTTGTAGGACAAATCTTGTAGTCATCATATGGACTGTTTGTCTGCGTTTGGAGATATTGTCTCTCAATGTATTCCACCGAGGGTTTTGATTGATAGACTATTAGCTCCATCCTCTCGCTTCAAATGGATATGGTGGTGCGACTAAAAAATGTTTTCATGTGTTTAAAAATGCTTTGAACAAATTAGGCTGAAAATGAAAACTGTACTTCGTCACCAAATATTATCAAGTTATCAACAAATGCTTTTGATGCAGCCAATAGAAATGCTTAGCACTTCCTAGAATTCCAAAAGAAAACTAGTATCGATTAGCTTATTTTTGGTGTGCAAAAGCTCTTTTACACAGAAGTCCTCAATAGTGTATCACTTCTTTGGAAATTAAAAGTCAAATTAACTACGACGCATGCAGGAACATGATACTTCGTCAATTTCGCAAAGCAGAGTTCACATCTTTCCAATTCTTTGCTGCAGTCAACATAAGAGGAATGTATGTCAGAAAATAGTTTGAGTCTATAACTTCTAAGAATTATTATTAGTTACTACAATGTGTTGTTCAGGGGTTTGGGAGGAGAGCCTACTTACTTGGCCTGCTTTTCCTGTAGTTCTTCAAACAAGGACTGCAATTTTCTTGTATCCTTTTAAAAAACCCGATCCATGCACCGACAAAGTGCATGCTTCTAGTTTGCATGAAGCTATGGATCTTGAAAGTACATCTTCCTGGACATATGTCAGGAAATAAAAAATAAATGACTGAATTGTGCTACCACAATGAATTTCTTAAACTATAAACTAACAAATAGAAAGTAAACTTTGCTTTTAGCAAGTTACTTGTCTCTGTTTATAGGTATTTGAGTAGTATTTAGATGTTGGATGGAGTATTTTGTAGGCGAATTGAATTGTATCTATGTGTGTGTTTTGTAAGTGAATGCAAGTTGTCTCTCTCTCTTTTCTCTCTATCTCTTTGTGGTTGAAGTTGAAGGGGTCGCGAAATCATTGTCTCTCTCTATCTGTGTGTCTCTTTGTAGCTAGAAAATTCAGTTTGTGCCGTACCAACCAACCTCTTGTTCTTGTCCTGATTTTGATACCTAACCTGTGTAATGTAAAACATGCAGCTGAGGCCATCATCCTTGGATTCCAGCAGTACATTTTGGTGCTGGGCACATCCTTCATCATCCCAAGTGCTCTTGTTCCCTAGATGGGAGGATGAAACGTGAGTAATAAAGCAATCACCTCTCCATGTTCTTGTTGGAGTATGAGTATTGGAAAAAGTCTAGATCACCCCCTCAACTATGGGTGGTAGACTACATAACCCCCCAACCTTTGAAGCGGTCTATATCACCCCTGAACTTTTGGGCGGTCAAATTACCCCTAAAACAATTTTGAAAAATCATAGTAAATCACAGAAAAATCATAAAATAAAAAATCAAATTGTGTTAGACTCCGAATGAGTAGATCTACACAATGAACATATAATATGGTATGCTTTAGTTCATTTTTTTTTTGCTACAACTTTAAATTTCTGTTTTTCCTCATAGCTGTAAAAAAATGTACTAAAGCATACCATATTATATGTTCATTGTGTAGATCTACTCATTTAGAGTCTAACACAATTTGATTTTTTATTTTACGATTTTTCTGTGATTTACTATGATTTTTCAAAACTGCTTTAGGGGGTAATTTGACCGGTTTTCAAAAGTTCAGGGGGTGATATAGACCGTTTCATAAGTTGGGGGATTATGTAGTCTACCACCCATAGTTGAGGGGGTGATGTAGACCCATGAGGCCCATGTATGCATCTATATGACTACCCTTCTAGGGTTAGCCCTAATTGAGGAAATACAATCTTACATGGTATCGCATGTGTTCCTTCCCCTCCCCCTTCCCGTTCCTCTAGGCCGCCGCCGCCCGCCCCGGGCTCCCCATGGCGGCGCGAGCCTCCCCTCCTCCCCACTATATGACTACCCTTCGGGGTTAGCCCCATGAGGAAATACAATCTTACATGGCGCGAGCCTCCCTCCTCCTCCCCACTATTTCTTCCACTTCCCCCGTCTCTCCCTACCCAAAGACTGGCCGTGGGCGCAGCCTCCTCCTCCTCCCCACCTTCCATCCGCCTCTCCCTACCAAAGACGGGCGCAACTCTCCATGCGGGGCTGGTGGCCGGGTGGCCGCGCTCCCCGTGGCCGGCACCGCCCCCGCGGGTGGAGGCGGCCGCACAACGCGCCCCTGTCCTGTCCGCCGCTGCACCCGGCCCCTTTGCTTCCGCCCGGCGCATGCCATGGCCGCCGTGGCCGATCTCTCGTGGCTGGGGGCTCCCCTCCGCCGAAGGGGGGGGATGGGGACGAGGAAGGGGCTCTTGGGGACGCGGAAGGGGCTCTCCTGGTCTCCCAACCCTGGCCGACGGTGTCCCTAGCCAGTGCCCCACCACCGGGTTTCTCCATGCCCGTTGTCGGTGGTGCGGCACCAATGGTGGCCTCCCCGACCGGCTGCCTGGTTTGGGTCTCCCCGATGGTGGCTCTGCCTTGAGTTCCCTCACCGCACCCTGGCCCTATGGGATGCCAGTATGGACTCCTTCCATGGTGGCGACCGCCGTCGAGGGGCCGGTGTGTGAGCGGGAACCAACGCCAATCCTTTCCCCGCACCACCTCCTCCGCCGTCCGGCTTCACTTCGCCGGCGCCCGCTCTCACCAACGCCCTCGCCGCTGCCGGGCCGAGCACGCGGCGGCGGGACGGCCCGTCGCGGGGAGGCCGCCATCGCTCGAGCACGAAGCGCGTGGCGGGCGATGCCCCGGCTGCGATCGCCACCGTGGAACACCTTCTCGCCGTCCTCGCCGCTCCCGACGGGCGGGCTACCTCCTTCGCCACCGATGGAGCAGCGGTTGGGGCGGTCCACCGTCCGTCGTCCACCACGGTGGTCCCGGGCACCACCCGGCCGACCGGGGGTGACACGGCTCCACTACCAGCCGGGCGGGGTCCGTAACATCCGCCCCTGGTTCCGGTCGTCCTCGAGCCGGAGTCGCCATCCCACGCACGGCGCGCGCGACCGGGTCCTCCTCACTCTCCGCCGCTACGCCCCGACGACCACGCCCCGCGGCGACCCGCCGCCGTGCCACCTACCCCCTCGTGGGCGCGCCTCGATAGCATCGCCTCTCCCGGGATCGTGGGGGACGATCTCCATCGACCTCCACGGCCTCCTCCGCAACACTCCCCACGCCGCGGCTACCGGGCCGGGCGCTTGAGGGCCGGCCCGGGCAACGCCGAGACACGTGCTATGCGGCTCGAGGCGAGCTTCCGGACTTCCGTCCGGGGTGACCTCTCTCGTCGCCGAAGTTACGCCGCAAGATGAAGGCCATGGCGGACTCTCTTGGCGACCTTTGGCGGCCCATGGAGGACCGTATCCCGGTGCTCAACGCGTCCTCCGCATTTGTTGACACCTGTTATAGCATAATTTTATAAGATAAATAACATGAAATAAGGGCTCAAGTCAAAGACCAAATATAAGTCTAGGGGTCTAACTAACATAATTCCACGAGTTTTGGTATTCTGTGACTTTCTAGGAACTTGATAGATAATTGTAGAGAAGAATGGAGAAAGTTCGGAATATACAAGACATATGAAGACAAGACTTGACCGTGAAGTAACTCAACCCAAAAAGTGGACTAAACCATTCTAGAAGATACAGAGGACACCGTAAAAGACGGAAGCCGAGGTGGCATGCCACCCCGGGCGGCCGCCGGTGCCAACTAGGCCGGCCGCCAGGTGGGCCACCCCTGGCCGCCTTTTCCTTTCTAGGTCGGTTTACCACCGACTTTGAGGTTGTATCTACACCGTTGTTGAAGGTCGGTTTGATCCAAGGGTTGACGTTCATCGCCAAGTACTATATAAGAAGACCGGTGACCCGTGGTCGATAACAATTTCATTATCATACTCATTCATCAACTCATACCCATCTAGTCCAGCCAAGTCTAGACCTAAGCCCTAGTTCATACTAGAAGTAATTAGCTATCTAGCTAGTTCTAGTTGAAGATCAAGTTCATCTTGAGTTCCTGATAGTCATGAAGTAGCAAGGATCATCGTTCTTGAGACTTCTCTCTTGTATTCGACTGTAAGTACTCTTATATTTAGAATACAATTGTTATGGCTTTGATCTTTATAATTATTATATTCTTATTGATATGTGTTTATGCTTGCTATGATTATATGTTTAGTTTAGTAAGATTGCTTTATATTTTATGCATGGAATTGTATAGCATCCATATAGATGATCACTATGTGGGTGATAAGCAATGTGTAAACGTGGTGTTTATACAACGTTTATCTGCAATTGCACCCTACATTCCGGACCGTGTGGTAGATCGCGGGAGTGACAGTCCTGTTGAGTCCTTTGGAATCCACCCTCCGAATATAGGACTAGTCGAGTTTATTATTACGGTAATGATCAAGTTTCGTCCTTGGTTGTTATTGGTAATGCTTGCCATGTATAGAAGTAATCCAACCTTGCCATGATAGCTAGATGTATTGCACTAATTGTAGTATTCATTTGACATATATGATTAGGAGTATCTTAGGAATATTCATTCTATTCTTTCTATAACATGTTAATAGCTCGTATGACACTAGTGGCTTATGATGATCTTAGACTTGGGTATTTATCAATTATATATTTATCTTTATCCCGTGACTTATCCTATTGAGTAATGTTAGATGTAAATGGCTACTCGCATTACAATATCGTAAGGTGGATCTCATAAATAAATCACAATATAAATCATTAGACATCCTTTTCTCTCTACTTTCCATAGACTCCCTTCCCCGTGGTAAAATATAAATACGATACCGGATTACTCCCCGGTGAAGTGCTACAATTGGTATTTCTATCTCGGCGCTTTTGCGTAGATATCATGTTCATTCTTTTATCAAGGCCAATCAAGAATACCATGCCCGCATTTTTTTGAGCGTTATTGCTAGGGGTGACAGACTAGTGTATAGGTAATGCCTAGAAATGAGTGGTATACCTTGAGTACATATCCCGGTGAGATTAACTCCACTATGGATAATGATGCTAAGTTTGCATCCCACTACTAACACCGCCTAACTCCGCTTTGTTGGATCATGAGGTTAATCCCATATCCAAGCTAACATGATTAGATAGATATCCCATATATATTTTTTTTCGCCTTCCTAATTGGGATCGTGTAAGAAATATCAACAAGCATTTTCGGCGCCGTTGTCGGGGAAGGCGTAGTCTATTTAGAAAAAAATAATTTTTCTTGACTTTGTTTTTTAAAACTTTCCTAGTTTGGGAGAGCATAGTCAATCTTTCAATTTTGAAAAGATGTTTTCAAAAACTTCAAAAGTTTTTCTAGTGCTTCTTTCCAGCTTTCTCTAGTTTGGAAGGGTATTAGTCAAAACTTAGAAAGTGTTATTCCTATTAAGTTAGTATTGTTTTCGACTTTACTAGTTAGAAAGGGTGCTAGCCAAAAATCTTTTAAACACATCATATAAGGAAACCGAGAGAGATCCCTTACATCACCTAATGCATTGAGAACCCATTATCACATACTCAAACAGGTTCACCCCGTTTCTCTATTTTGTTTTGATCTTATGCAGGGGAAAAATATATGTATGAATTGGAACCTTTCGAAAAATTTTATTGAAGATCCCGAAAAATTAATCGTGCGGGGCAAGAGCAAAACTTAGACAAACTCCAGCACCTACATCATCATCATCATCATCATCTGAGACACCAAGACCTACTGAATCGGAAGTTAATCAAGTTACTAAAGACTTGACATCTGAATTTGAAGCTATGGCAACCAAGACACTTCGTGAGTTCTCGGCTCCTACCACGGACAACATTCTCGTTGGTCCGAAGGTAGAGGTTTGAGACAAAGGCTTTGAGCTTAAGCCGGGGCTCATCAATATGGTGCAAGCTAGTCAATTTTGTGGAAAGGCACATGAAGATGCTAATGCTCATCTCCAACACTTCCCGGAGATTTGCAAAGACATTTACTATGAAGGACGTATCCGAAGATGCAATCTTGCTCCGTCTCTTTCCATTCTCACTATTGGGAAGAGCTAAGCAATGGTTTTATGCTACGAAAGATAAGAATACAACATGGGATATTTGTTCCCACGGCCTTTCTTGCTAAGTTCTTTCCTCGTAGGCAAGACAAATGCCTTAAGAGGGAAGATATCGAATTTTCAACAACAGCATGATGAATCAGTCCCGTAAGCATGGGAGCGTTTCCAAGAATATATTTCGAATGTCCACACTATGGGATGGAGAAGTGGCCGTTGATGCAGACTTTCTATCATGGGCTTGTTCGGTGCTCGTGAAACTATGGATCTTTGCGGTGGTGGTGCTTTCTTATCACTTACACTAACTCGTGCCACGTAACTTGTGGAGAAGATGGCTTCCAACCAAGGTTGGAGTGAAGAGCGTCAATCTCGCAAAAGAGGAATGCACCGGCTTAAAGAAGTAGATATGCTATCTGCTAAAATGGACCTTATAATGAAGAAGCTCGAGGATAGAGATCCTCAACCCAAGGCAGTTATGCAAATTCAAGACTCATACATGACATGTGAAGAATGTGGAAACTTAGGCCACACTGGCAGGAATTGTCCAGAGATCCTGGAGGACATTAATTTTATCAATAACAACAATAATTTCCGTCCTCAACAGAATCAAGGTTGGAACCAACAGAGGCCCAACTATCAAGGAAACTACCAAGGTAACAATCCAGGTAACAATTTTAATACTTATCAACCTTCTTTGAGAGACCTTGTTGTTAACCAAGGTAAGACCATGGAGAATCTGTCTAGAAAAATAGCAACTAATGATAAAACTTTAGAACTTATCAATACTCGTTTAGAAAGCTTTTCTTCAGCTATAAAGAATCAAGACGCCTTTAATAAAATGATAGAATCTCAGATTTCTCGGTTATCTGTTCCACTAACCACACAGGTAAGATTCGGGGCAGCCGGAAGAATTAGAAACCGCAAACCTTGTCGATATTTATAATGCGTGTCGTTACTATAGAGAGACCTCAGGAAGCTGTTGGTTGGATGACTCGATGCCACCTAAGAAGGAAGATCCAGGGAGGCCAGTCATTACAATCAAGATTGGACAACACACATTCGACAATGTTCTCTGTGATTTTGGCTCAAGCGTCAACATACTACCAAAGGTAATTTATGAAAAGATTTATAGTGAACCACTTTGAAAACGAATATGTGCTTGTAGCTTGCGGATCAATCATTCTCGTTATCCCGAGGGGATCCTTGAAGACGTGTGTAGGAATCGAGGCTCTTACGTGCCGGCCAGACTTCGCAGCTTGTAGACACGGAAGAAATGAAAGAGCAACAATCATACTTGGTAGACCATTCTTATGCTCAGCTAAAGCTGTCATCTACGCAGACAGTGAAGATTGTTTTCAACATCAAAGGGAAGAGGGAGAAATTTACTTTCAAGAACAAGGTACACACCTCTCTTACTTATTCCCCGAATACCAATCATTATGTTCTAGAACCAAAGATAGAAAGTTACAACAAGAACAGAAGGAGGAATCAGAATCAGAACAAGAACAAGACGGCACAGCCTACAAAGGTAATGGTAGTAAATAAAACAACATCTTATAATGACCATTTACTTGAATCTCCAATGCTTCGTAAGCAAGACGATCCAGGTACCCCTACTATTCATTGCTCTATTAATCAGTGGAATTTCTATAATACATATTGCGATACGGGATCTGGTATTAATCTAATGGCAAACGTTACATATGAATTATTATTTGGAAAATTGCCGTTGCAACCAACATATGTGCAGCTACAGATGGTAGACCAATCTTATAGAGTTCCTGAAGGAATTGCCAAAAACGTACCAGTCAAGATTATGGACCACTATGTTCTCACTGACTTTGTAGTCATGGACATGGGGAAAGAAGAAGATCCTCCACTAGTGCTTGGGAGACCGTTCCTCAACACTACTCGTGCAATCATCTACATCCATATAGGAGAGATTCATTTCTAATTTCCTAAAGAGAAGGTACGTGTTTACTTTAATAGTTATAATGAGTATACAAATCCCAAGGGAAAAAGCAGGGCAGCTTGTCGTCGCCATAATAGAAGATGGATCAAGAATCTAGAAGAAGATAAGGTAAGTGAAGAGGCTAAAGCCCTTACACCTAATACATCCACGGAGAAAGAAGAATCAACTACTCCAAAGAAGAGTACATCATCCAAAAGATGGAGGAAGAAGAAGACTTCTCCCAGTACATCATCCGTGGCGACCTTGTCATGGAGGAGCTCAGCCAGGGAGTTCGGCTTGTGGCGGTCTCGCGCCGGCACCCTCGCCCACTACGACCGCACGCCGCCGCGACTCCACCTCTCGCACCCGTCCACTCCGTCGTCTCTCCTTGGCACCCCTCCGGGCCGAGCGGTGGGGGCGTGGTGGTGGTGGGGGGGCCGCCGCCGCCGTGGCGGCAAAGGCGGTGGTCGTGGTGGCGGAGGCGGTGGTGGGTGGCCACCCTCCGGCGCCCGCGCCTTCCTGGTGCACCCGGCCCACTCTCCGACCCGTGGTCGGGGCACATCTCGATGTGGCCCTTCCAGCGCCGGCTCCCCATGGGCACGCCTCGTCCACCGGCGGCCATGTTATTCGGTGCTCCTCTAGGGTACTACACGACTCGTGGGCGGACCCCTCCGGCGCCTACTCGGCGTCCCACAGGCTCCTCCCGGTGCCTCGCCCGGGCCGATCGGTTGGGACCCGGCGGCCTTGGGCGCCTACCGCATGACGACGTCCCCGACCCCTCTCCGTCGGGGCGAGTGGGTCGCCGACTCGGGGCCACGTACCACACCACTCCCGACCCCGGTATACTCTCGTCGGTTCGCCCTCCTTCTTCCTCCCTTCCTTTCGTCCATCATGGTTGCAAATGGGTCGTGTCTTCTGTCACTTCCGTGGGTGCGGCGCGGGGCTCACGGGTCTTTTCGTCTTCCCGATGTTCTTGTTGCTCCTTCCATGGTTCACAACCTCCTTTCTATTCGTCGTTTTACTGGTGACAATTCTTGTTACGTTGAGTTTGACTCCTCCGGGTCTTCTTGTGAAGGATTTGGCTTCCCGGCGTCCTCTCGCTCGGTGTGGTGACAAAGACGGGGCCCCTTTACACTCTTCGGTTTCCGGCGTCTTCTTCCTCTTCGTCGTCGGCCTTTTTGTCAGCTGCTTTCGCCGCCACTACCTCCTCTACTACTTGGCACCGCCGTCTCAGCCATCCTGGACGTGACGCCTTGATGCAGCTTAGCCGTAGCTCAGACATTCGATGTACTCGAGCTCACGATGAGCATTTGTGTCATGCGTGCCAACTGGGCTGCCATGTTCTTCTTCCTTTTTCTTCTTCTACTTCACATGCGGCTCATGTTTTTTATCTTATACATTGCGACCTCGGACATCTCCGTCATCGGTAACTCGGCTATAAATACTATTTGGTGGTGGTTGATGATTTTTCGCATTATTCGTGGACTTTCCCTTTGCGTGCCAAGTCGGACGCTTTTCCCTCTCTTCACCACTTTTTCGCATGGGTGTTGACTCAGTTCGGCTGCACCATCAAGGCCGTTCAGTGTGACAATGGCCGTGAGTTCGATAACAGCCCCTCCCGTGCCTTCTTCCTTGAGCACGGGGTCCGCCTCCGCATGTCTTGTCCGTATACTTCCTCCCGAGCGGCAAGGCGGAGCGCATGATCCATACCACCGAACGACGCCCCGCGCACCCTTCTTCGCGGCGTCCCTTCTGCCGCTTACGGGCCGAGTCTTCACACCTCCACCTACCTCCTCAACCGCCTTCCTTCCGCCGCCCCGCCCAGCTCCCACACCTCACCATGCCCTTTTTGGCACCCCTCCTCGCCATGAGCACCTCCGTGTCTTTGGGTGTGCGTGCTACCCCAACACCGCCCTCTGACTCCCCACAACCGGCCCCCCGCTCGACCCCCGTGTGTCTTCCTCGGCTACTCTCCCGACCACAAGGGTTACGGTGCTATGACCTCACCTCTCGTCGGGTCCTAATCTCTCGCCATGTAGTGTTTGATGAGTCAGTCTTCCCCTTCTCCACCACCACCACCTCCCGGCTTCCCCCTTCGGACCTCGACCTCTTTGAGATGTGTCCCGTGACACTGGTGGCCCAGCCACCTTTATTTGCTTTTCCCGCAGGTCCTACGCCGCCGTGTCCCGGCTCGCCACCCCCGGTGCCGCACCCGACTCAAGAACTTGTGCGGGTCCGGTGGCCTCGCCCCCGGCGGCCCCCCCGACGCGGGCCCGGGGACGCCGTGCACGTTACTCGCCCGAGCCGCTCGCGGTGCCCGTTGCACCGCCGGACCGCCGGCCTCGTCTACCGTGTGGCGGGCGCGGGCGGTCCCGCCACCTTCGCCACAGGGGTGGCCCTCGCTTCACCGGGCGGTACCCTCCTCACCGCCGGCTACGCTACTCCTCCTCCGTGGGTCCCGTCCCTGGGCGTCTGTGACGCCCGGGTGTACCACCCGCCGCTTCTCCACCGCGACCCACGCCACGTTCACCCGATGGTGACGCCGGCACGCGGCGGATACTCGCGCGCCCGGGCTCTTGGGCGATGCCCGGAGACTCGCAGTCTCCCCTGGCACCCTCGCGTTCGCGCGGCCCCTGTCCGCCCTCACCGGGCGCCGTGCTTTATGGAAGAGGAGTACGCTGCTCTCCTCGCTAACCGCACTTGGGATGCGGTGCCCGCCCGCCCGGCTCCAACGTCGCCACCGGGTGGTGGATTTGGACACACAAGCGGCGGGCCGATGGTACCCGAGCGGTACAAGGCTCATTGCGTTCTTCGCTGGTTCACTCGGCCCGGGCGCCGACTATGATGAGACCTTCAGCCCGGTGGTGAAGCCGCCACCGTCCCGACGGTGCTCTCATCGCTCTTGCTCGCTCCTCGGCGGTACATCGGTTGGATGTCAAGAATGCCTTCCTGCATGGGAGCCTTACCGAGACAGTCATTGCGAATACCGGCGGGGTTTGTCGACTCTTCTTGTCCTAACATGGTCCGCGGCTCAACAAGTCTCTCCACGGCTGGCGCAGGCCCCTCGGGCGTGGCACTCTCGGATTGCAGCCTTCTTGGTGTCACCGGGCTTTGTAGAGGCCAAGTCGATACGTCCCCTCGTTCATCTACCACCATGGAGCCGAGGCTAGCGTACACTGCTGCTCTATGTTGATGACATTGACCTCACGACCTCCGGTCCTTCACTACTACACCGCATCATCGGCGCTCTTCGGCCAGGAGTTTCCTTTGAAGGATCCGGGCACGCTCCACCACTTTCTTGGGGTCCTTTGTCGAGCCTCGTCCCCTTTGGACTACTTCTTCACCGCCGGCGGTACACTCTTGATATCCCTGGGAGCGAGCGGGGATGACGAGCCGCAAGCCTTGCTCCACTTCCGGTTGACACACGGGGCAAGCCGTCGAGGCCGAGGGCGCCCGGTGGCGCACCCCACCGAAAACCGGAGTCTCGTGGTGCACTTCAGTACCTCACCTTCACCGAGGCCCGGACATCACCTATGTCGTGCGCCAGATTTGCCTCTACATGCATGATCCTCGAGAGCCTCACCGCATCGCTCTCAAGCGCCTCCCTCCGCTACCTCCGCGGCAAAGACCGTTGACTACGGGTTGCTACTTCACCGGTCTCCCTCCGCTGAGCTGGTGGTGTACACCGACGCCGCCCGGGCCGGTGTCCCGACACTCGGCGCTCCACCTCCGGGCTACGCCGTCTTCCTTGGCGGCAACTTGGTGTCCTGGTCAAAAGCGTCACCCGGTCGCTCTCCCGCTCAAAGGCCGGGGCGGAGTACCCGCGCTGTTGCTAACGGCGTGTTTGAGGCTTCCTGGCTCCGCAGCTCCCGCCGAGCTCCACAGCCCCTCTCCCGGACCACACCGGTCCATCGCGACAACGTCGGCCGCCGTCTACCTCTCCACCAACCCCGTGCAGCACCAGAGGACCAAGCATGTGGAGATCGATCTACACTTTGTCCGTGATCGGGTCGCCATCGGCGAAGTTCGGGTCCTGCATGTCCCGACCACCTCCCAGTTCGCCGACATCTTCACCAAGGGTCTCCCATCCTCGACCTTCACCGAGTTTCGCTCCAGCCTCAACATCACCCGTGGCTAGTTGCGTCTGTGGGGGGCTCATGTGTTGTACTTCTTTTTCGTGTCGGTCCGCAAACTCCGCCGCGACGGTAGTTCGATCGTGGGGGGGGTGTTGGAGTATGAGTATTAGGCCCATGAGGCTAGGCCCATGAGGCCCATGTATGCATCTATATGACTACCCTTCTAGGGTTAGCCCTAATTGAGGAAATACAATCTTACGTTCGATTTCCAAGATTTGGCGACCCGGCTAGTTTGTGAATTGTGATGTCAAAAGAGTTAAAGCATGCGTTCTCGTGCCTTCTTTTTTCTAACGGTGCTAGGGAAGAGAAGGCTAAGGTGATTTAGACGTTTTTTTTTTTTTGACAATAAACAACTCATATATTGATATAAAGCAGCGGTCTTACGTAAAGGTCCCCGGAGAAGGACCAAATTACACAATGCAGACCCCTAGATCTAGATCCGGGCACCACCACCGGCGGGAAGATCGCCGGCGAAGCCGCAGCGGCGTCCCATGGGCGCTTAGTTGCGGTGTTGCGGAAGGGCTTCACGTAGTGTGGAAGCTTGTAGTGGTCGACGACCACGTCTTGCCGAATCATCACCAACGGCCCAGAGATGAAGGTTGAACCGGCGTCGGTGGATAGAAGGTGGTCGCCGCCGAGCCGGTGGGAGGCTCACTTCCCGAACGGTGGCGCATGGTCCTCCTCAAGACCGACCGCTTGAAGGGCGGAGGCGGAGGTAGGAGTGGATGGCGGCGTCGGACATGGAGAAGGTGGAAACAGATCTCGGCGAGGGAGGCGGGTTGGGGGAGAAGATGGGGTGAGGGAGACGAGATCTGCAGGGGGAGCGGCGATGGCGTATGAGCGAGGGGGTTCGGGAATGGATTTATTACTACAGACACTGGACGGCGACGACGACGACGAAGAAGAAGCTGAAACCGGCGACGACGGCGGGCGCGACGCAGCCCCAAGCCGAGACAACCACGAAGGGACAAAGCCATAGAGGCACAAAAGATCTACTTACTAGATAACTACTACTACAAACTAGAGGTTTGGGGCCCCCTCTCCCGGCTCACCGCGAGAATGCCGGAGGCGGACGGGAAGGGGCCGGAGGAAGAGGGCGGGTGCGGTTCCTTCGGGCGTTGAAGGTGATTTAGACGTTGTTCATGGCTGGTCAAGAAATAACTTGTTGTCTTCATCTCGTAGCCATAGTTCTTAGATCTATAAAAAAACTTTAGACTATATTATTTATAAACTTTTTTTGCTAGGTTCAAAACTTTTAGACTATAACATTAGAAACTTTGTACTAATAGGTTGAAAATTTTGCACTCGATTTTACAAAAAACTTTGAACCATGACATAGCAAACTTTGTAAAGTTATTTTGGACTAGTCATATAATGTCATAGCTGAAAGTTTTGTTTTGCTACAAAAATGTTTTATAATATACCTAGAATAAAGTTATTTTGGGCTATTGATATAAATATTTTAGTGCCATTACTTAAAGTTTTCAACCTACCAATATAAAGTTTCTAATCCTTGGAGAAGGAGAGAGATAGAGGGGGAGAGGGAGGTAAGGAGAGAGAGGGAGAGGGAGATATATTGATCCGAAAATTTTCTCAAAGCATATCCAACATGGATCTAGTTTTATAGATCTCGTCATAATAAACATGGTGGTGCAAATGGTTAACATACACTTGTATTGCATGTAATAAGTCGATCTGGAATTGTTATATCTTTTGTCATTAGCACAAATGGAATTGTTATATCTTTTGTCATTAGCACTGAAGCACATGCTTGATTAAATTAAATCGTAAGTTGTATCATATCTGTGATGATTGCACTTTCTCATATACAAAGTTATATTTCTTTCTCCCGCAAAAAGATAAATAGAAATTCAAATGTTTAATACATCATCTGCCCTTGCTTTTAAAGCACGTATCTAGCTGAATATGCAATGCAGTCAAAAGAATGATAGCTTATTGATCTTCAATTTGCAGGATAATTGTACCCTATCCATTCCAGTGGGGAGCACCAACCTTTTGATGATGGTGAAGCTTCTACTATGATGACTGTTTATTTTGTGGCTCTTGTGGATGTATGTTATTTGGATAAGCCCATGACATTTTAGCAGCTTTGTTATCCTACATGAGGCGCATATCATCTTCTAGCTAATACTTCTTACCGCATCTTTGTAGTCCACTCATGCATTTATTGTCGTTTCACGGTATGACAAGAACACCATGCCCTCCTTCCATCATGAGTCATGGTATCGGGTGGCAGGTATGTCCAAATTACTTTGTTTTGTAATTGGTGTATCCAAAATTTTGAATGAATTGTGATCTTAACCAATTAATTTGTGTATGTGCCATTCCGGGGAGTTGGCATTTTCTTCGGGTGGCTTATTTTGGAACAGCTAGTGGAACCTTTGTATATATGTAAGTAGATTCTAGATGTCTATTGCAACTACTTTTGTTAGTGTGATCATGTTTGATAGCTTTGTTTGGGATTGTCCCATTTTTTATGTCTGAATCCAGAGGTCAGATTAAATGTGCTACGAGTCCTACTAGGCTTTGGTTTTATGGGTTATTTTTTCTTTTCAAAAATAAAAAGCTGCCCCCTACTAGGTAATGTGTCTTTGGGCATTTATCTTTTTGGAAAAAAGATCATGCCCCCTATTAGGCAATGGGTTTTGGGCCTTGTTGTATTTAGAAAAAAAGTTTGCCCCCCTATTAGGCAATTGTTTTTGGGTCAAAGATAATGCCTCCTACTAGGCATTGTTTTTCTGGCCTTTTTTTCTTTTCAAAAATAAAAACAAATGCCCCCTACTAGTCAATGTGTTTTTGGGCATTTATCTTTTTGGAAAAAAGATCATGCCCCCTATTAGGCAATGGGTTTTGTGTCTTGTTGTATTTATGAAAAAAAGTTTGTGCCCCCCTATTAGGCAATGGGTTTTGGGTCAAAGATAATGCCCCCTACTAGGCATTGTTTTTCTGTTTTTTTTCTTTTCAAAAATAAAAAACTTCCCGCCTACTAGTCATTGTATTTATCTTTTTGAAAAAAAGATCATGCCCCCTATTAGGCAATGGGTTTTGGGCCTTGTTGTATTTAGGATAAAAAGTTTGCCCCCTATTAGGCAATGGGTTTTGGGGCAAAGTTAATGCCCCCTACTAGGCATTGGTTTTTTTTTTTTTTTTTCTCTTTTTCAAAAATAAAAAACTGCCCCCTACTAGTCAATGTGTTTTTGGGCATTTGTCTTTATAGGCCTAGTCTAGAATTTCTATGTCTTTATAGATAGAATTTCTCTTTCTATCTCTCTATATTTGTATGTCTTTATAGGCTTAGTCTAGAAGTTCTATGTCTTTACAGATAGAAATTCTCTATCTCTCTATATTTGTATGTCTTTATAGGCCTAGTCTAGAATTTCTATGTCTTCATTGATAGAATTTCTTTTTCTATCTCTCTATATTTGTATGTCTTTATAGGCTTAATTTCTCTATGTCTCTAAGTAGCTGCTATTCCCAGCTAGTAATCTAACTTATGCACACTATTCTCAAGTACTAACTACCAATTTGGTCTTTTTATGAAATATGCAGGTGCTAGCGTAAATGATCCGTGGATCTGCAGCTATGGGCAACCTTGTGTTTAAGTTGACCGGTCGATTGTGGCTATCGGTGAGCATTTTGGCAAGTTTGATAGTGTGATTGAGCCGGGATGCTCCCCGCATGCCTTGTTTTTGTTGGCAAGCATGTTGTTGGTCATCTCTCACTGGGGCCGCAAAGAATCGGATGTGTCTTTGTGAGACCAAAACAAAGGTATGTCCTAAAGACTGCCGAGATGAATGGCCACATATCCGCTTGCCCTTTTTTTTTTATGAGCAAAGAGGAGAGTTGTCATTTTGATGCAAGCATTAGTCCGCAAGTATGAATTTTAATGATTAGTCGCAAGCATGATCCAGGATAGATAATGAAACTAGCTAATGAAACAAACTAGATGCTTTCGAAAAGTTTTTATTCTGTTGTTTTTATACATCGATGTATGCTAGCTCGCCTTTGAGAATACAACACTGTTTTGAATACTTTTTTTTTGTATTCTCTCCGTAGTGTGTCTCGAATGTGTAGTATGTCCGAATCTGCATGATTTGTAGGATGTCGATGAATGCATGACAGGGAGATTGATAATTCTGAATTATTATGATGAGGTTCTGTAGGAGTTTGGGTCAATAATTTCTTTCAACAAATCTCTATGTGTGTCTCTCGTTATTATATCATCGATATAATGCAATCGACAGATTTCAATGGTTTTCCTATGATAGATTCCCTATTGTTGATCGTGGTACCTCTAAGACTGTGGTGCAATACTTCTTGGAGATTTATGGCTTCGCCAAGACATCACTTTTACCTTGCTTGCAAGTGGGGTCATCAAAGACCAAATTATCTTCCTATGGAGGTTAGTCTTACGCTAGCGGTATCAATTATTGCACTATGTTTATCTATGCATTTGATTACTAAAATGCTATATCCAGCTTCAGCATGTTTTCATAAGTTGCTTATGGCTTTGAAATACCAGGTTTGTAATATATTTGAGGGACAGCTTTACTCAAAACAATTCAACGAGAAACAGATCAATGTTCTATTGAAAGTGACTTTGCCAAAGACCCCCCGTGTGTGATTGTGATCATGTTTCTTGTCGGGTACAACACATGCTCTTGTTTTTCGTAACAAACACACTTGCTTTGTTCAGCCGCATGCAGCTAGTTGGTTTGAATGGATGTTTCTCGCACTTTCGGTTTCATCTCGTCATGGCTCTTCATCTTTTTCAAGAGTAAAGAGGTCGTGGTTTCTTTTGACTAAGCATCCACCAGCAAGTTCCATGAGACTTCCATAGTTAATGGGTATATTTTTAGCATGTGGGTTCATGAACTTTAGACTATAGTATAAAGTTTATGATTTCATAGTTAAAAGTTTTATATAATTGTGGTGTAAATTTATAAACCAACGAGTAGAAATTTTCTATAACCTAACGTGTACGAAGTTTATAATTTATTAGTTCAAACTTTTAGAACCTATCCGTACAAAGTTTATAATTTAATAGTTCAAAGTTTTTAAAAATCCGGTGTGAACTCATAAACATACGAGTAAAAAGTTCATAATTTAGTAGTTCAAAGTTTTAAAACCACATTAAAAAGTTTAAGATTTAATAGTTAAAAGTTTTGTATAATTCTGGTGTAAATTTATTAACCAAC
This sequence comes from Hyparrhenia diplandra, assembly GCA_015847255.1. NCBI lineage: Eukaryota > Viridiplantae > Streptophyta > Magnoliopsida > Poales > Poaceae > Hyparrhenia > Hyparrhenia diplandra. The sequence goes on from JADLZK010012861.1 coordinate 60,100, forward strand.
GAGTACAAAGTTTGTAATTTGGTAGTATAAAGTTTATGATGTAATAGTTAAAAGTTTTATATAATTCTACTTGTAAATTTTTAAACAAACGAGTACAAAGTTTATAATTTGGTAGTTCAAAGTTTTACAACTATAGTATAAAGTTTATGATCTAATAGTTAAAAGTTTTATGTAATTCTTGTGTAAATTTATAAACCAAAATGTGTACAAAGTTTCTAATTTGGTAGTTCAAAGTTTTACAAGTATAGTATACAGTTTATGATTTGATAGTTACAAGTTTTATATATTTTCTAGGTGTAAATTTATAAACCAGAGTACAAAGTTTCTAATTAGCTTACCTTTGTCTTTTTTCGTAGATTTTTAGCTACAAATCAAGAGAAGGCACATGTGGATTTATATTTGTTAATTATTTTGCAAACACATATATTTATCTGGACAAATATGTCCTTATTTCCATGTACAAAGTACTCCCTAACTTGAAGTCTTCAAGACAACAGAAGCAACATTTATCTTTTCAATTTTATTTTTTCACTTTTCATCTATATGTGGATTTTTTACTTTCACTTTCATTTATATATGAAACCATCCCCCGCCCGTATACTTCACCCACAAACCCGATTTCCAAAAGAGAAAATTTTAGCTTGTAGACAATAAAATTTTTAGCCCAATGAAGCTAGACAAGAGAAACTAGAAAATAATATAGCCCGGCTAAAAAAACTTGGCCCAATGAAGCTAGACAGGAGAAACCAGAAATTGATATGGGTCTGAAAAAAACTTGGCCAAATAAGCCCCGACATTGAAAATGGGCCGCGGGATAAACCAGGGAAATGGGCCATGCGCGTGCACTGGTAACAGAACTGGCGCGCGTGCGCCCTCCGGTTCCTGGTGCACGTGCGCCGCCTAGTGACGCCGGAGACAAATGGCTATTATGTAGCAGATAAAAACACAAGGACAAGTGTATAGCACTGACACTAGTACACTACAAGCAAGCTCCACTTACCGTATACATCACAAGTGTAAAAAATGAACAACAGAAATACTGTTCTAACCTTCAAATTTAAAAATAAAAAATGCACATCTAGTAAAGATCAAGCCCTACTGTTCTACGATGGAACATGAAAGAAGAGGAGTGAACAAAACTAAAAGTATGAGATATCTTGACACAAATAAGGTGACAGAGAAATGGCAAATCTCTTTATTTTCATTTTCTGTGAGTACTTGCTAGTGGCCAATATAGAAATGTAATCATTAATAAACCTACCGCTTATAGCGGATAGCGATGAGGCCTCCCGGGACGCTGCGCAGTTCGCTCTCGCGTCCAGGTTGGGCCATCCTGCCGAAGGCATAGCCCGTGAGGTCGAAGACGGTGGCGCCTCGGGCGCACTCCGGGGCGCGGCAAATGTCCGTGACGGTGACCCGGACCCCCTTCTCGCTGCATGCTGGATCGGTGGTGCACATGATCTGCACACATGGAATGCAGGCATCAATTGATCTGATCTGATAAACATGCATCGATTAGATTGACGCGCGCGAGACCTACTCTGTAGCATCTTCCGCAGGTATAGGTGTTCTTGTAGAAGCCAGCCACCAGGTCCATAAAAGGCCTGGCTTGTTAGCCACCGCCAACGGTACTTTTTTGTCTCACATCAAACTGTTAAGAATCGGCCTATTCACGGATCCGTTTTCCCCTTCCCGATCCAAGAGAGAGACGATCAGAAGTTGTAGATAGATCCCGTTTCCTTGCCTGATCCCAAGAAGAACACACGAGAAATACAGATATATGAGGGGGAGTCATCTCTTCATTAGTCATTATAGGTACACACATAGTCTCTTTATATAGATGTAGCCATCAGGGCATATATGGTAGCCTCCGGGGCCCATATGGTATGAGCCCATCATTCCTCTAATTGAGGAATTCTTAACACTCCCCCTTGGGCGAATACCATGACAAATACATGCCTCGTTAAAACTCCAAAACCCAATGAAAAAAAAAATATGGAGAAAGAGTACATTATTGTCATTAAATGCATTTGCACATTGTTGCCTCATTAAAAACCTTACATGAGAAACTTCAGGAAAACCCATCAAGGAAAAGAGTACAACATATATCTTCAAGATAAATTGTGACCTTCTAGATCATAATATCATTTTAAATTCTCTAGGATTCTGATCAAGGGCTAGGGGATTCTCCCCCTGAACCTTGCATAACTATCCCACTATGCCAAAAACACCTTCTACAGGAAGAATATCCACATACAGACTTAACAAGTTTATTGCATGCATAGCAGGGATATATAACCTTCACATCATGTTACTTCTGGAACCCATGAGATAAAATTATACATAAACAATAAGCCCGCTTACTTAAATGGTGTCGTGATAGAGGCTTCAATTCAATAGAGCTTTCAAACTCACCCTTTCGAATAACATCGTCTAGGTATTATTTGAGATCTTCAAGTCTCATGAATTATGATCAATATCATGTAAATACTCCCCCTGATGACAACATTCATTGAGGTCATCCATTGCCACGACATTAGTCGTTATTCGCAAATAAACATAGACATGAATAGTCCAAGAGAGATTATAAGATGTGATTTCACAATAGTTAGTCTTCATGACATTTGTTTCATCGCTCTTCAAGAACAATAAGAATAAAGAACAATGCTAAGAGCATTGTCATGCATATATTAGAGTGCATATTTGTGCAACATAAAGTTGCAAAGACACACCTTCAAGATGTGATTAATAATTATTATTCCTTATATGATAATTTTCTCTATTCATAATAGTCGTGACTCCTTCAGGGATTGACTATAGATTCTTCAAGAATCTTTAATACATAGTAAGACATCACAGTCTACAAAACTAGCACAATGGGACGTATTGCTAGTAGCACCAAATATATCATATAACTTTTCAAAGGATATTTCAATTCCAAACTTCAGGTGGATAATGTATATATTCTCGTCACAAGTATATATATACTCACAATAAAAGCTCATAGAGTGAACATGTGCTTATATGGTATACTTTTATTCCTTTCATTTCCTCTTTCCATTCTTATCTCTTGGGTCATATATGGGTCTTTCCATTTCAAGTAATTCACATATTTTGGTGCATTTAGACTTATAATCATATTCCTTCAGGGGAGTTGTTGTCTTTATGAGAGGTTACTTCACATAAAGGACATATTGGTACGAGATTTAAATGTTGCTTTCCATGGATTTTCGTAATCTCATTATCGCATATTTAATTCATGTCATTAGCCAGATTCATTATATAGCGGAACATATTTTACAGAACTTATGTCAGAGTTGGTCTATTATGACCTTTTGAACCATCGCTTTTCACCACATATTATTTCAATAATGACCCATAATTATCCGAACATCAGGTTCAAGATATCCACTTAGCGATTTTTGGTTCAACCTCAATTGCACATTTCATTTGACACGATATGAGAGCTTCAAGCACTCTTGCCATGGACTTTGTTCCGGATCCGGATTCTCATAAAGAGACTCATTTAGCAATTATAGAGGTGAACTAGTGTCGACACATATTCTCTGACTTTAAACATCTTAATAATGATCTTCATTATTTCCCAAAATGATAGATCCATTGTTGTTCCGTATTCCCAAAGATTATAGTATGCGGCGCATTGCTAGGATTTTCATCTCCGGGATGAACCTCATCGTGAGGTAACTCACCAACAGAGTGATTTCTCTACGGGAGGATGAGAGGAGTTTTATCACATACAATGTGAGCTTGCTACAAGAGCATATGCTTGTGACATAGGCAACTAGATCTTATTTGTAAAAGCGTCCCCACATAATTTGATCAAAAATGCCAATGTCAAATGGATATAAAATTAATCCCGGGTATATCCAAATCTACTTCAGGTAGAAGCATTCATTTAGTTTTAACCAATTTAGTTGCTCCTCGTCAATATAGTTATCTGGCATAACTCCATGCTATACAATGGAGTGTATCTAAACAACTAGTTTAGTTTGGATTTGTGCGTTTGGATTCATAAATATCAAGGCATTCAATAAAATGGGCATTCATCTCCCCCTAATGCCGAGATATTTAATAGCATACTAAAAATCCCCAATCACCAACTTCAAGTGGTGTATGTATGCTTTAGTGGTGATTTATCCGGGAAATATTACGCACGTGGGGTATATTATTATTTTTATATGCAAAGTGAGCTTGGACTTTATTAATGCAGTTGCATGAATCTTTGCGTTGCATGTAATTTCTTCTACAGGGAGGAGTATATATCCTCAACTTCTTGTTGAGACCATAACTTCTAGTGAAGTATAAACTATTGCTCTACAAGTTCTTGCTTTGAACAAAAACATATATATGTAGTCATCTAGACTTACACCTTATGTTACTGACATAACCCATAATTTAGGCAAAAACAACCCTTCAGGGTCTAATGCTCACCAATTGTTATACAATTGACAGTCAGTCTGTCCAATGTGTATATTGACCTTCTAGGTCATATGCATGAGAAAAGACAACTAATGGTGGCATTGCGCTTTCAGGCGCGTTAGCCTGGTGTGCATAGGATAGCAAGAATATGGCATTTAGCCATGGTTGCAGAGCAAGAAGCTTTCGATGCAGAGTTATTTCATAGTCCAACTCCTTTTTATTGCCCAAAAAGCGACCCAATTACTCGTACCATAGAGCAAAATTGAGTCATTGTATTTATTGCAACATATTTGTATTCTATATAAATCATGGCTTGGATCAATTCATTTTTCAGCATGAAGAGAGAAGCTTTTAATAGAATAGATAAGATCAAGAATTTTTTATTTATCTGGGAAATGTTATTTTGGCTGCTTGGCGAGAGCAACAAAGACCGATATCCTTCGGGATAGACTCTCAAGTCTCAACCGATAGCTTAAAAATTTCATATGGCAAAAGATACATCAAGAAACATATGTAGTTGTCACATTCCATATGGCACTTCAGAGCCTAAGATAACTACTATGACTGATAATTGATTAATATCAAAATTAGCTTCCAGCTTTATTGTGATGTGGGATTCATAGGTGTGGCATATACAGGGCTATTAGCCAACATATTGTCGCATAGAGTAGTCACTCCACTGTATCATTTGGCTTATTTTACTTGTAGACAATGATTTTCCTCTATGATACCCATTGTCATTTCAGCGACTATGGATAACGCTAAACTGATTCCTGATATGCACTTCGGGGCTTCACTAGTCCAAAAAAGGACAAACGGTTTTCTTCATCACGAAGAAGTATTATGTTTTCACACAAAATAAACTCAGAATATTAATTCTTCTGATATTATTGAAGCAACTTCATGTTGCCTAGGGAAATGTATTATCTATCTATTACCTTGTTTGAGACAAAGCTCAGTTAGGATGACACCTCATACTGGTTCTGCAGCACAGAGACCAGGGCAACATGTTGACTTCATGTCTTTTGTTAACCCGACTAGTGTTGTAAGCCTATATTATCATGTTTGGTAAAATATACCGACCACAGCGATATAATCTCCCCTCGGGGAAAGTTACAAGTGAATCCCAAATTCATGTGCCTCTATATCAACAAGTCTCATGCAATGGTTTTTTTCTTCAGGTTACTTCGGGTAAATAAACCAAAGCATTAAAGAGAACACTAGAGAGAGAAAGAGAGAGAGAAAATGGTCTTATATACATAGCCATACATGTTTCATTTATTTCCCAGAATCTTCCAAGCATATGTGTTGTTCTATGGTATATTTATAGTGGTCTTAGAATAATACTTCGGGATTATATACCCCATAGAACATATAATCATATATATACACATTGCAAGGAAAAAAAAATCCCATATTAAACTTCCAACAGGAGCAAAAACAATTTAACATAAAATTGTATGAAAGCTAACAAATCTAGAAAATTCTGCTTCTAGATATATATAGTCGGTTATATGAGAATAAATTTATGCCAAATCAACATGTATTACGCGGTGCTGCTGGACCTATGCGCGAATGAAGTCACCTAAACTTTATTGCCCATACGCAAAACAAAAATTGCCGCACATATACATGTATATATTTCTATCACTTCAGGGATAACATGTTGCACCATGTGTGCTGGGGCGAGATTTGTGCATATGGTGCACGCACTGGGAGCTCAAATCATATATGCCAAAAATTACTCGCATGTATGTGAGGCTAAATAATAACCAACCGGATTGCCAAATACTCGTACACGATGAGCAGTTGCGCAGCTTCTGGGCGCAGCTCGCGGCCAACTACGGGTGGCGCACAGTGAGCCGTGTAGGTGTAAAAACCTGGTCAGCTGCAAACAAGGCAAGGCCATAAAAATATAGATGTGCTTGCATTTAGCGACAGGCTAAGGTTTCATTGCGACACAATTATTTAGAGGCACGGCAACCAGCGACGAGCGGCGGGAGCACATCAGTCTTATAACTAATCGAAATATGAATAAATTCTTCAAGATGCTCTTTGTAGACTATAAAGAGAATTAGCCTATGACACAGAACAATAATAGCCCAACTTTAGCGTTCAAGACAAATGCATTCTTCAAGATGCAAGCCGCAGTATACCAAGCTAGCTGGCTGCCGTGTCCACCACATCGGCTCAGTTTAAGATTCAACTACTACTAAGTAGCAAGATCATGTGATAGATTATGCATCTAGGAAAAAAATTGCAATCTACTAGAAACTAGTTATATCTTCTGATTTAATCTAGTAGAAGAAAAGCTCATCAAACAAATTGATAATGCATACCGTAGTCTGTTTGTTGAAAATTCATGCTACGTAAGGCATATATGCAAGGCCATTGACATGCCTGTGTGATGACGAGTTGATGCTGATCAGGACTGCAGCGCGTTACAGGCGGTGAGTGTTCATCCGCTCTCTCAATCAAGAGAGTTGTTCTTTGGATGTGACAGCACACACAGCTGAAAGACGATGAGGTGGGCTCACGGTGGTTTGAAAGGAACTCGATCGACCACATCAAACATGGATCAAAAACAAATTCGTGATTAGCCACAACAAATCAAATCGATCCAATGCAAATACAATAAGGGAAGTATCTGCTTGTCTTTGTTCTCCAGGAAAACCATCTACTGGCATTAATCTATGGGATTAAATAGATGATTGAATGAAAAGATCAAAGACAAACCGTAGCATTTCGGATGAAGCGATGCATTTGTTCTTGCATGCGAACATGAAGATTACATCGTGCACGCACACGTTGAAGGTGTGGCCGTACATACTGCCGCTACAGGTTCCTGAAACCTCGCTTGGAGCGGCGCCGTGCGGTAGGCCACCAACACCAATACCAACGTGTCCGCTCGAGAGCCGCGGCCATCGACGTATCAGGCTGCACGACCGAGGCGTCATCGAATCCATCGAGCCAAGCGCACCGGATAGATTCAAGGCTTGCGTGTTGTAAGATCGAGATGACCCCGAGTCTTGTCATGGAAAAAAAAAATATATCAATCTATGATTAGCAAAATCAAATAGATCTTAATTTGATTCAAAGGCAAATTATATGATGACTTTCATCTAGGCCTCTTCTTCTAGATCCAGATGCAGATCGTATCCATGTATGCATGTTGCGGATGATGGTGCATGCGCGCCTGCTTCTTGCATCGGTGGGCAGCGCGGCGCGCGGCGCTGGACGAGCGTCGGCCAAGAATCAGATGCAAAACGCGTTGCATGCATCCAGAGGTGACCTGGCCTCTTGCAGTCCACGCGCGGTCGCTGATTTTTGCGCCGTCGAGAATGCCTCAATTCGTTCACCACGGATGGCGCGGTGCTCCAACGGAAAGAACCAGCCGATGCATCAATGGCAGATCGGAAACAAAAATCGAATCAATTCGACGATTCAAGATTCATAGAACATCAACAAATTTAGAACTTCTCACCCAGTTGGAAGAGCTGCTGATAACGTGTTAAGAATCGGCCTATTCACGGATCCGTTTTCCCCTTCCCGATCCAAGAGAGAGACGATCAGAAGTTGTAGATAGATCCCGTTTCCCTTGCCTGATCCCAAGAAGAACACACGAGAAATACAGATATATGAGGGGGAGTCATCTCTTCATTAGTCATTATAGGTACACACATAGTCTCTTTATATAGATGTAGCCATCAGGGCATATATGGTAGCCTCCGGGGCCCATATGGTATGAGCCCATCATTCCTCTAATTGAGGAATTCTTAACACAAACCAGCACCAGTCAGGCAGCCAACAGTACTTTTCTCTCACAATAAATCAGCACCAGCCAGCCGAACGAGGCGACGGTCTTGCCTACATTGTCGCCGTACTCGCACATTCCATCTGCATATGGTGGGGTAGATTATTAGGATCAATCCAATTAATCCCAACCCAAGCAATTCAAATCAAGGGTCTGTCTATAGAGCGACTTGGAAACTACAAATCACACAAAACTGGTAGGTGCTAGAATTTGGGTGATTATTAGGCTTCCATCACCCAGGAGTGGAGTGCCTTCCATGACTCGAATCTAAAACTACAGTACAACCGGGTGAAATAAAAGACATCCTCATCCAAAATTATGATGTATGGGGACATGGGTTGAAACAGAGACGTAGCTAATTTTATGTAATATATTAAAAATAGTTCTATATATATATATATATATATATATATATATATATATATATATATATATATATATATATATATATATATATATATATCAAGGCAATACTACTGTATCTACCCCAAACGTGGCATCATATCAAGGAAATAAAATGGAACCAAGGAAAAAATTTCCACAAAGAACAATCCTTCATAACACTAGCTCAAACATGGCATCATATCATAATATAAGTTCAGATCTATAAGGATACAAGGAATTGATATACTCCAAAGCGCAGCTGGGCTTTTGCAGAATCAGATCAACGACCTCCTGACATGCACTAGAGTGTTGACCCCTGTCTGTATAGAAAGGAGGCAAACTAACACTGAGGACGAAGAGCCTGTCCTTTCCCGCCTTAACGTACATAACGCCCGCGCCAGCCCAAAATCAAAGCAGATCGAGAGCTCAAGTAGCAAAATGCATAGCATACGAATTAAGCAGCAGAAGATGATAATTAACAACCTAGGTTTCCCTTGCCGTCGACCGGCCCTGACCACACAGCTATGCCATGGTCATCGTAGTCGTCGGACGACGCCCAAGGAGCAGCGCCGGCGAGGAGGACGAGCACGAAGACGACGACGAGGCCGCCGCGGGCCATGGTTGGCCAAGAGGGATCGGATCGAGGCTAGCTAGCTCGCTCTACTGTTCAGGCGCCGTGCAGTGTGTTGGCCGCTCGCTGCAGGAGGAGGGAGTGCCAGCTGACGAGTACGTATATATAGCTAGATCGAGAGAGCTGCGCGCGCGCACCGGCCGATCGATCGATACGCAACCGTGCGATGTGTCACGTACACCGCGGCTAGCTACCTCTGCAGGCTGTACGAGCTGGCTACTGTGGACGTGCACGTACACGCAGGAGTACGCGTCTTTCCGAAATTTCTGATGGCGTTGCTCATTTTGTACGAGGAATCAGTAATTTAATGCGGAATCGGACCCCCACTGATGATCTCGGCATGTAGCTACCCATTTTTACAATTCATCCTTTTATGATGAGAGCAAGTGATCAGATGTGGAGGGACATAAAGAATATTCACAACCGTTTGTGTCTATGTGTGTGGAGGAGGGATAGATGATGAGACGATGCCTTGCAAAAATTGGACCCGACTGATGATCCCCTTCGTGCTATATATTGTTTCAGATATTTGTACAACTGCTTCCCAAAATTAAGACCATGTTTTCAAAAGGAGGCAGCACTGCGATTATTAATTCAACTAGTTACCCATTTTTACAATTCATCCTTTTTAAAAGACCTCTTTTAAAATAGTTGATATGATGAGATCAAATATGGAGGAACATACAGAATATTCACAACCGCTTGAGTGTGTGTGGATGGAGAAACAGGGGAGATGATGCCTTGCACTCTGGCGAACAATTTGGTAACTGCAGAGCAACCTGAATTTCTGAGCGACGACACGAGGGCTGCTTACTCTAGCATATTCAGACTGGCTCACTGGCATGCTCATCATTCGTCTAAAAGTGGGAGCATATATAGGAAATGAAGGTGCTGGCTTAGTTGGAAGCACGGGAATAATTCTACTTCATCAATAGGAGATGAAGGTACTGGCTTCTGCTGGAAGAAATCCATAACTTAATTTGCAACTGCTCACCGCAAGTGTATATGGAGATTATTTGTGGTTCTTGGCGTGTCAGTGAAGCTTTGGATGGAAATGTATTTGGAGCTTTGGCAGCGTTGCAGTTGCCGCTTGTTCAACCAATAATAGCTAGGGAGAACTTCGACTATAAGATTGCTTAGATGAATGTTAGTCTTGTGACACCTCTTGTACGTGTCAAATTAAACAAACTATTATCATGTGCAGTTCATGTTATTGCATATGAATTTGAACTCATATGCATGGTTAGTTTTCAAATCAAATGTCGAAACAAGATTTGGAGCTCATTTAATACTAGTTTGAATCAATTAAAAACTATTTGAATGCTCTTTTAAAATTTGAAAATGCCTAAACAAGTAATTTTTGGCCAATGCGAAAGATGGAATTTGAAGTATACAGTTTCATGTAGGTATCTTTTCATTGAGTGAAAACTTGATTCAAATGCTCAAAACTTCAGTCAAAATCTGGTCGAGTGCTTTTCGACAGTGAAAATGTCCATCTTTAGAGCCATGTAACTTTTGATTTTGCTTAAACATTCTACTCAAAGAATATGCAAAACAGAATCTTGGATGTTTGAACTTTCATATAGTCACCTTGTTCAAGTACTATTCAATTGTAAGTACTTTTTTTTTTCATTCAAAGCTGGCCAAAGCAGAATCTTGTATGTTTGGACTTCCATTTAGTCACCTTCTTCAAGTACTTTCCAGAATATAAGTAATTTAAATTTTCATTCAAAGATGGCTAAGTTGAATGAGAACTCTGAAATCTGAACTCAAACTCCAGCCTAGTTTTTGGCCGACTTTCGAGGCTTATAATAACTTTCAAATCAAGTTAACATTTCTGGTGTTATGCGAGAAGTGTGGATTTTGGTCAGGGGGTTTGCGTAAATACCAGGGGCTGATTTGTACAGAAAGGGTCCGATTGTAAAGTAAAGATTGTTTGCAGGGAATTTAGTGTGAAGTTGTATCGTGTTTCATTATTTGATACTAGCTAGAATAATATGATGAATCATGTAAAATGCATAACTAAATATAGAAAAATGAAAAAAAAAACGCATAGCGACATTTCTTTAGTTCCATTAGATATAGTTTTACAAAAGAAAAATGCTAAGCTTTATTCTTAAAAAAAAAAAAATGCTAAGCTATTTTTAGCCTCGGGGAAGGATCAGTGGCTCAACAAGTCCAAGTGCTTCGCCGGCTATGTGCTCGATGACACCCCTACTACGAGGCTTACCCCGGACCAGGAGAAGTTTGCTGATGAGTGTCGACCTCGACAATGTTATCAGCTAATCACCACTGCAATATATACTCAATTATGTTGGTGTTTTTCTGTCATGGCCATCACATAGATATACACTTTGATCTGGCAACTTGTGATCTTGATGTGTTGCCAGCGCGGCCTCCGTCTCTGCCGATGACTGCCGCTAGGCGCCAGTGATGGAGCTGATATGCGGCCAACACCATGCTGGCCGTCTTTTGGGAGTTCTGGTTTTATCTCTCGTTGCCTAGGCCACCATCACACCAATTCTGTTGAAGATTAATGGGTGGATTTGAGAGGAATTTCTGAGATGAGAGGAAGGGGAAGAACAGTGAAGTTGGGATGAACAGAGTGGATCTCACTCTCGATCCTTCTCAGGTACTCTACTATATCTATGTCCAATTTTACATTTTGGTCTCTAATTCTAATTGCATTTACAACTCACACCAACATTCCCTCTCAAGATGAGGCAAAGACATCATATAGACCCATCTTGCTACCAAATGAAGCGAAAGTTTTTTCAGGTAACCCTTTGGTCAAAATATCAGCTATCTGGCTAGCAGATTTTACATATGGTAGGCAAATAATTCCACTGTCCAACTTCTCCTTAATAAAGTGACGATCGATCTCAATGTGCTTGGTTCTATCATGATGAACAAGATTGTTAGCTATATCAATAGCCGCTTTGTTGTCACAGTATAGCATCAAGGGCCCACTCTCAAACAATCTCAACTCAGTTAGAAGAATCTTCAGCCACAACAGCTCACACACACCATGAGCCATAGAACGAAACTCTGCCTCAGCCGTAGACCGTGCTACAACACTTTGTTTTTTACTTCGCCATGCAACTAGATTACCTCCAACAAAGGTACAATACCTAGAAGTTGATTGTCTATCATCCAAAGAACCAGCCCAATCAGCATCCGTATAGCACTCAACTTGTAGGCTTCCTTGTTTAGTGTATAAAAGACCCCTTCCTGGGCTACTCTTAAGATACCTCAAAATGCGATATACAACATCCATATGAGATGATCTAGGATCATGCATAAATTGACTCACCACACTTCTTTGCAAAGGCAAAGTATCAGGTCATGTGTGAGAGAGATATATAAGCTTTCCAACTAGTCTCTGATAACGTTCTTTATCCACCGGAGTACCAACATCTTTACTTAAACGACAATTTTGTTCAATTGGTATGGCAACTGGACGACATCTGAGCATTCCAGTTTCCTTTAGTAGATCCAAAACATATTTTCTTTGAGATAGAAACATCCCCTTTGGTCCACGAGAGATTTCAATTCCAAGAAAATATTTCAAGTTCCCCAAATCCTTTACTTCAAACTCTTGAGCAAGGTATTTCTTCAGATCGACAATCTCAACAATGTCATCCCCGGTAATCACAATATCATCTACATATACTATTAGGATTGCTACCTTACTTATAGCATGTTTATAGAATAGTGTATGATCAGCATGACTTTGTGTATAACCCCTTTTGAGCATTGATTGCCTAAAGCGATCAAACCAAGCCCTTAGGGATTGCTTCAATCCATATAGAGATCGACATAAATGAAGCACTTTTCCATTTGTTTGACTTGTTTCAAAGCCAGGTGGTATATGCATATATACTTCTTCATGAAGATCACCATGAAGGAAAGCATTTTTTACATCCATTTGATATATTTCCCAATCCAAGTTGACAGCACAAGATATAAGAGTTCTTACTGAATTCATCTTGGCAACAGGTGCAAAGGTCTCATCATAGTCAATCCCATAAGTTTGGATGTATCCTTTTGCAACAAGACGGGCTTTGTACCTTTCAACCCTTCCCTTCAGGGGTATGTTTAATGGTAAAAACCCACTTGCACCCAACAGGTTGCTTACCTTGCGGTAGATCCACAAGCTCCCAAGTTCTATTCTTCTCCAAAGCTCTCATCTCTTCAAGCATTGCCTCCTTCCATTTAGGATCCTCTTTAGCTAATTTCTAGTTGGTGGGAATGGATACAGCATCAAGAGATGCAATAAAACTCTGGAAGCATGGGCTACAACATTTATAGGAGATAAAATTAGAAATGTCATGTTTATAACCAATATAATCTTTAAAATGTGCTGGAATTTTTGAAGATCTAGTTGACTTTCTTTGGGCTATAGGTAGATCATTTTCAGGAGGAGATTGAGTAGATGGTTGATTATCTCCTTGCTCTAGAGTGCTAGATGGAGCATTAGGACTAAGAGAGTGTGAATTGGTACCTGGGTCCTCGTGCATAAGGGACTCTTTGTCTTGAGAATGCAAAGTACTCTGTATATCTCCATGACAAGAATTATTACCCCCACTCTCGCTATCGTTATTAATTTCCTCCCCCTGACTATGAACCAAATTATTCCCATATGAATATCTTCACTATTACTCTCCCCCTCTTGTTGTCCTTCAGATGGAGAAAGAGTAATTCTAGTATCATTGGTTGGCTCATAATAAGGTTAATATTCACGAAATGTCACATCCATACTTACAAAGAAGCGATGTTCAGATGGACACCAACAACGATAACCTTTTTTAGTAGGAGAGTAACCAACAAAGATGCATTTAACAGCACGAGAGTCAAGTTTTCTAATATTATTTCTGTAGTCATGAACAAAGCAAACACATCCAAAGACTTTTGGATACACAACAAATTCATTTGAATTCAAAAGTAACTCAACAGGAGACTTATTATCAAGAACTCGATGAGGCATGCGATTAATTAAATACATCGCAGTCCTCACGCTTCCCAAAAAAAAAAACTTAGGAACGTTCATTGTAAACATAAGAGAACGAGCAACCTCAAGTAAATTCCTATTTTTCGTTCAGCAACACTGTTTTGCTCTGGAGTGCTAACACAAGTTGTTTGATGTTCAATACCATTAGAAACAAGGAACTGTTCAAAGTCCTGGTTAACATACTCCGTACCATTGTCTAAACGTAAGACCTTAATAGTGTTGCCAAACTTATTTTTAATAAGCGCATACAGATCTTTAAAAACAACTAGAACATCACTTTTGTGTTTTAATAGATAAAGCCAAGTGTATCTACTAAAGCCATCAATAAAAGTCACAAAATATCTATGTCCAGAAATAGAGTGCACCTCACATGGTCCCCAAACATCAGAATGAATCACATCAAATGGTTTGTTACTTCTTGAACCTAAACTAGGATAGGGAACTCTTGTATGTTTAGCAAACTCACATGCATCACATATAAGAGATTCCCTAGGACATGCATTAAAAAGAGAAAGATAATTACGAGACATAACAGCAAAAGAGGGGTGTCCAAGCCTACGTGAAGTAATAATAAATCTTGACATGGAGACATCTTGGATGCAACAGCAACTTCATCACTTCCTTCATCAAGATAATAGAGTCCATTATGCATGGTCCCAGTCCCAAGAATTCTCCCATTACCTAGCTCCTGAAAAGCACAATGAGAAGGATCAAACCAACCTCTACAATTGGATAGGGTTTTGGTGCAAAACTAGTGATAAGGATAGGGTTTTGGTGCACCGTATAGATCCGCGTCCTGTTATAGGTACCACGGATCCATCAGCTACACACACCTTATCCTTACCTGAACAAGGAATATAGGAAGTGAAAAAATTGGATGCGCGTGTCATATGGTTAGTTGCTCCAGAATCAATAATCCAAGGTTTATTTGTAAAGGGTTGGACTTGCTTTATACCATGGGAAGTAGCATGGTAATTGGAATTTGTAAAGGAACCTTGAGTGGAAGAAGACGAGCCTTCAGAGAGCTTAAGCTTGGAGTTGTATTTCTCAAGAGCTTGAGCATCTACCGTAGGAACCTCCTTTTTAGATGCTATATGACTAGCTCGATTCCAGTTAGCACCTCAAACTCCCCCTGTTTGAGATCCCCCCTTTTTTTTCCACCCAGGTGGAAAACCATGCAGTTTAAAACACTTCTCTATGGTATGCCCCTTATCTCCACAATTATCACAAATCACCTTGCTAGATGGAAAACTATGTAGTTTAAAGCACCTCTCTATGGTGTGCCCCTTATCACCACAATGATCACAAATCACCTTTTTTTTTCTTGGTCCCCTCTGGAAACAGAAATGCGGCCCTTCTTCATAGATAAGGCAGCGCTAGCATCAAGTGCTTTGTAATCATCCACTTTGGGATGTGACAGTCTAGTTTCCTCTTCTATGATGCTAGAAATTATATCATCAAGAGTAGGCCACTCAGACTTAGAGAAGATAAGCTGTCTTCGAAGATCAAATTCTTCATTCAAACCATCAAGAAATAGCTTGCTCACAAAATATTGGAACCAGGTATGATGAATAGCCAAATCCTTTTTGTCAACTGCCTCAAATGGATGATAGTAGTGTAGATCTCTGTATAGTTTTTTCACCTCACCAGCATATTCTACTACAGACCCTAAGCCTTGCTTTAAGTGAGTCAACTCATGCATGATTCGAGTAGCTTGCATTTTGTTTGATTTTCCTGCAAATTGTCTCTCCAATTCTGACCACACTTCTGCAGGTGTAGTTAAGGTTTCAACTTGTTCTCTCGATAATTGGTTCCATCTTGCTTAACATCCATACTAATACTCTATCGTTTATTTGCTTGCTTGTTGTATCATCATCCTTTTTTTTATTATCGAATCGACAAGTAAGCACTCATATCCATGAGAGCTTAGAACTAATTTGCAATGACGGGCCCAACCGACATAGTTCTCGACCCAGATAATTTTCCTGGATTTGGTTCAAGTTTGTATTGGACAATATCAGAAGTCACCACCTTAGGTTGCTCCATTAATTTGCTAAATATTTCATAAAGTTTTTCCACGTGATCTACTGATTTCTCTTCACCTATGTGCAATAGATTCAATATTTAGCCAGAAAAAAACAAGCAAGAACCAGCTCCTTCTTGATACAGGAAAGAAGCAAGCAAACCACAAGACCACGGTCACCAGCAAACACAAGAACCGGCCCTTCCTTGGTACAGGAAACAAGCAAGCAAGTCTTGTTCTCTCCACCACCGGCAAGCAAGCAAGTGATGTCTCTCCGCCCGCCGGCAAGCAAGCAAGCAAAGCACCCGCACGGGCAACAACGACTCTGCACGGGCGATGGCTACGACTACGGCGTCTCCACCACCCTCAGCCCCCAATCAATCAATGAAAATGAGATGGCAATGCCGGGATTAACCCTCTCTTGATACCATATTGAAGATTAATGGGTGGATTTTAGAGGAATTTTTGAGATGAGAGGAAGGGGAAGAACAGTGAAGTTGGGATGAACTGAGTGGATCTCACTCTCGATCCTTCTCAGGTACTCTACTATATCTATGTCCAATTTTACATTTTGGTCCCTAATTCTAATTACATTTACAACTCACACCAACAAATTCAGTAAGTGCCATTGGATGCATTATAATTCATGATAAAGAAAAACCTTTTGTTATTGGAACTTTGGGTTGCACAGTCTTCAAGAATCGTTGGAACTATGTCTCTGGACATCACCTACAAATGGAAGAAATATGGGGTGCCGTGTCGGAAAAGCGAAGCATCGGAAAAGCGGGCGTCACAAGGCATGAAGTTGGCTCAACCAATGCAAGGTCAGATTATTAATGGTTAACTCAAGTGGTGTGTGTGTGCGCGCCCCCAAGGAGTTATGCTGCTCTAGTTCCACTTTTAGGCGGGGAACGATCAATTGAGCAAACAAAGTGCCGTCAACGCCTTCGATGTGGGCATGGGAGCGGGGGGGAGAGGGAAGGAGTGCCCATGCCATCCCTTCACTGCCATCAACCGGGAGAGCCTCGCCGCCACCATCACGGTAGGCCACACAGCCCTGCCGGTGGCCTACTCCGGCGGCGGCGCGGGCGGGGTAGGGGAGGGATGGGTGGAGGGCGCGGTGGCTAGGGTTTGGCCGCCTGAGCCGCTGGCGTGGGAGGGCGGCGCGGGGGTGTTCAAAAAGTACATATGCCAAGTAAAAAACAGTTCACCTCCAACATTTTGGCATATTTCACTCCCCCAAATCAACCTTTGAGATGGCATATGGAATTGAAATTTTCGCTTTGTTTCTCTCTAGTTGGATTTTTGTGGCGCAATTTCAACTTGGTATTGTCTCCACGATCATCGGGGTTGCTAAGATTGTCCAGGAGTTCCTAGCGCCTGGACGTCCGACATCCGACAAGCGCCCCGGACGCGGGAGAGGCTGCAGCGAGGCCCCAATTCCCTTTCCACAGTCGACCGCGAGTTAGCTTTAACTCGTGGTCAATCCGACCGTGCGCAGCTGCCAGCGAGGCCGAGTTGGAGTCGTACGGCATCAAAAGGGGCGCGAACGGCGCGTTAGTGAAAGTGCATCTAGCCCTTTAGTGGGTTTTGGTGAATTGAGTGACACCATAATTAAAGGTCTAATAAGTTTGCTAAGTGTTGATCAGGAAATTGAGTCTATTGCATATACTTGTGGATTGTGTATTAACAAGTATATCCAAGGTTCAACAAGTAAGCAAACTTGATGGTATTCCACATAGTGTTGAAGCAAAGGCCAAATTATGTATTGTTGTATTGGAGTATTATGGAAACAATCTAGTTCAAGCAAAAGACAACAATGCAAATGGAATCAATGAAATGCCTTATATGTTGTGGGATATCATAGCATCATGTGAGCAAGCATGTTAGGCAAATGACAAATGAGACATGAGTTGATGATTTCCGTTTGGTCTCTATAATGGCTTGCTTTACATGAATAAGAAGTGTTTGGAGTGTCAAGCCAAAATGGATAGAATACAAGGAACCGTGAATTGGCTTGACCATATTGATGTTGATCCATGTATGACTCTATGTGAGTCAAACCAAAGCTTGATTAATCTCAACATTCATATCTAGAAGATAATCAAACAAGGATTAAAATATTGAAGAATTGGTTATTCAATGGATGCTTAATGTGATGTGACTTGAGTATGTCTTGATAAGGTGAAGATAGCAAGGAAAGGGCTTCGAGGTACTAAGCGAAGGTGAAGGGCAAGCATTGGCTTGGGACCGAGGTACCATGGCTAAGGTGAAGAAGAGAGTACTTGCATTTAGTTGGGGAACTAATCAAGCTATGAGGAGTCATATTGTGTTAAGAATCAAATGTTAGCATGAGTGACTTGAAGCCATGGAGGTGAACTCATATTTGTGGAAATGGTTCAAGTCACATGCACAAGGTATATTTGCTCTAAGAGATGAGACAAAGATTATAGAGGATGATGTACAGGTTGATGGAACCCCTCAAGTGCAATGGATGGCAACCTAGACTCATGGAGGTTTAATTTCATTTATGTTTTATTGAGTTTAGGAAATGCCGTACTATAAAGAGGAATCCAAGGACAACTGGTCAACTGCCGAACCAAATGCTCAAATCCTACCATCCTGATCACCTCACCAACCCAAAACAGCCAGCCAAATCTCACATTCTAATTCTCTGTTTTGGGAGCGAGGCAGTGCCGCGCCTGTAGCGAGGCAGTGCCGCGCTTAATCTGATCGTTGGGCCCGAGGGGTATAAATACCCTTTCTACCCCTCCCCAACGGTCACCCCTTCTTCCCCAACGTTCATTTCGTGGAAGAACAGAACCAAGGCTCTTCTCTCTCTCCTCCATTGCTCCACCTCCACTCCCCAAGTGAGATTTTGATTTCCACCATCAAAACTTGAGGGAAAAGAGGGGAAACTGCAATTGGAGACCGGATCTACAAGTACCCCATCTTGAAAGAGCATTTGGTTCGCGTTTGGCCGGTGTGCTAGGGTTCTTTACTCTTGGAGCTTGCTCCTAGCCGGCTAGGCATCGCCCTAGAGCTTGCCAACTTGTGTGGCGGCCTAGGGAGGTTTGTAACCTCACTCAAAATCAAGAAAATCACCCCTCATCTCAAGGGTTCACTCCCTTGACTTGAGAATGAGGGAAAAGGCTAGCCTTTGTGGTGAGTTAATCCTTTTGTGGATACCTCAACAACGTGGATGTAACCCAGCCTTGGTGGCGACGGTGAACCACGGTAAAAATCGTTGTGTCACCGTGTGCTTCATATTTATATTTATGCAGTTTTAGGGTTTGAGGTTGATTTTCCTCTTGGTAAAGGATTCTGTGGTATACAGTCTTCGAGCTGTATTTTATCTTCATATTGCAGGGCTCAGATACTTAGGGTACCTAGTTTCAACCTGCAAAGTTTCATCTCTGTCTGCTTAAATATTGGAGCGAGGCAGTGCCGCGCCTGAAGCGAGGCAGTGCCGCGCTCTATTCTAATAAGATCTCGAGCTGAACTTTTGCAGGCTTGTTACTGAGTATCTCATCATCATCTTCACCAAGTTTGAGTTGTGTTGAACTCACGGTCATCGGGGAGACAGGGTTGCTCTTAATTAATTTCATATTTGAGCTGAATTTTTTTGTAGGCCTATTCACCCCCCCTCTAGGCCATCTTCTCGACATCAAGGTCCTTACAAGTGGTATCAGAGCTAGGCTCTCAATTTCGGGCTTAACCGCCTTGAGAGAAAGATGTCGACAAGTGAGGAGGTATCTCTAGAACTTTTACTTTTCGATGGCTCAAACTATGCATCTTGGTCTGCTAGTGTGCTTGATATTTTTAGGGCCATGGGTCCTCATATAGAGCAGATTGTTGATGTGAGCATTTCACCTCCTAGTGATGATTTGGACCATCTATCTAGAGAGGAAGTGAAATACTTACATCATTACAATGCTCAAGCTACTAACATCTTGTTTAGTGCTCTGAGTGAAGATGTATTAGATGATGTCATATTTGGAGATGATGAACCGCTTGATGATGCTCATCTCATTTGGACCGCACTCAAAGAAAGATATGGCAAGTCCAAGTGTGATGAGAGAAGCCTCTCATTGGAGGAACCACTTGAGGAGTGCTCAACTTCACCAACACATGATGAGCCTCAAGTGATTCTCCCAAAAGGCATAATTGATCATGCCACATCCACTTCCTCACCAACACATGACTTTATGGATGGTAATGAAATGGTTGGTGAGAACAATATTTTTACATGTGGTACTTCTACTTCCTCTAGTTCTTGTGAGACTAACATTTTGAAGGAAGAAGAAGCTTGTGATCGGTGGAGGCCAAATGATGAATCCACCTCACCTAGAGGCACAACTCTCTATGTCACATCTCATGTGTGCCTCATGGCAAAAGGTGAGAAGGTAAAATCAAAAGCCAAACCCTCCCCACCTCCTAGTGACATCTCTAGTAGTGATCTAAGTGAAAGCTCTAGTGATAGTGAATCTAGTGATGATGAAGAGTATGCTAGACTCATCAAGAACCTAGATCCTAAAACTAGAGTCTTTCTTTCTCAACTAATGGCGGATTTAGAGAGTACCCAAGCTGAGTTAGCAACTAGAGATGAACAACTTGACAAGCTTGAAAGGTTGTATGTTGCTAATAAGGAAGCTCTTGCATTAAAGAGAAGTGAGGTGGACTCCTTGCATAAGGCTTTGGCCGAAGAGCAAAGAGAACATGTTCTCACAACGAAGGCTAATGTTGCACTCAATGATAAGTATTGTGTCTTAGTTGAAAAGCACAAGGAAATTGAGTTGCAATATAGTCATCTTAGGAAGAGCACCTCACAGCCCTCTAATGCAAAGGACACCTCTACTCCCTCCATTAGTCAAGGTTGTGGTAGATGCTTTAATCTTGATTTGAATGTTTATGCCACTAACCTTGTTGATATGGAAGCTATGAGAAAAGAGATTGCTAGGCTCAATGAGATAATGAAAAGTGAGCTCGGGCACACAAAAGAAGACAAGACAAATGGTAAGAAAGTGGTGAATGGATCTGATTGTGTGCAGTTTGAGAGGAAGGAGCAGATTGGTATAGTTCAGCCTGCACAGACCACGGCAGTGCCGCACCCCAAGAGCGGCAGTGTCGCGCCCCGCAAAAATGGGAAGGCTACCAATCTATCTCCTGAGCAAACTAAGCTCACAACAAGTATGCCAAGGCATGATAGCGAAGCTTTCAAGACCATCAAGGTGCAACAACAACCAAAGACTCTCATCACTTGCTTCAAGTGCAAGAAAGAGGGTCACTATGTTAAAGACTGCATCTTGAGGAAAGAAAGGAGGGGCATGAGCAAGATCCAAAAGAAGAAGATGGCTCGTGCTAAGTACTCCAACATGGGACACATTGCCTCTATGTATTCCAACAAGTTTGATGACCAAGCCACACTTCCAAAAGGCAAGAAGTGTTATGGATGCTATGAGAAAGGACATGAAATTAATTCATGTCCAAACAAGAAAAGTGAAGGCTTGTCATCATCAAGAAAGAGGCTCATTAACAAGGTAGCAAGCAAAATACAAAAAGAGAAGGCTAACAAGAACAAGAGCCGCCTATGCTACACTTGTAGAGGAAAGGGACATTTAAGTAAGGATTGTCCCATGGGTAACACTCCTAAGCTCAACTTGTCAATTAATTCAAATATGCTTAGGATGCCCAAAAATGACACTTGTGCTAGAGAGGTGATTGGTTCACCACGTGCTAGCACAAAGGCCATTTGGGTGCGTAAGTCTCTTGTGACTAACCTTGATGGACCCAACTTAGTTTGGGTACCACCAAGTTGTGCTTGATGAGTGTTGTAGGTACGTGGAGGTGATATGAAGCTTCGGGGTGCTTGAGCAAGTAAATTGGAAATATTCACTTGAGCTATCAATCAATTCACATTGTATTCTCTTATATGATTGACCCGAAGATGAATCAATGGAAATATTTCATATCTCATACTCACCTCGGTAACTAGTACCTAACCCTTGTTAACTAGCCATTTGACTTGTGTAGTCTCTAGTAGTTCACAAATATATGTGTGTTTGTGAATTATTAGGAGTGGCTAGAGTGTTTAAAGTTTAAATGAATCATTTGCCATATGATGCTTTTAATGGCTCTCTAGTAGAGCAAGATTTCATTCTTGTTGTAGGTAAAGAAGAACCACCTAGTGTTGCTGATTGGTCTTATGTGCAATTTGTATTGATTTGATCATAACTCTATCTTGGGAAGTGCAAATGACAATCCGTTTGATGAGTTGAAAAGTCAACTTGATAAGCTTTCATAACATGTGCAGCATTTACCAAGGAATATTGTACATTGATACAGTTTTGCATAAAAAGGTGACCATATGGCAGACTGCAGACTTTTTGACCAGTCTGCACTAAAACTGGTGTGCAGACTTAACTGAGTTGTCAAACAGATCAGCACTGGTTCCATTAAAAACTAGACTTCATAAGCTTTCCAACAAGTCCTTATTGACATTCATATCATTTGGGAATCAAAAGTTATGAATGATTCTTCACTTGGTTCGCTTTTAGTAAACTGGCCCGTGTTGTTGGAATGTATTGCATTGCACCGATCAGATCTTGCTGATGGAAGAGAACTGACACTTAAAGAAGCATTGAGATGTTCTCACCACAAGAAGTGGAGGATTCTTAAGTTGTTGTTGCTCCAAATTCCGCTGACATCTCTGATACGGCAGTGCCGCGCCTCAGAGCGGCAGTGCCGCACCTATGCAAACAACAACGGTTGAATCCGCTCCAGTTCATGGACAAAGCCTACAACTTTCATATGAGCAAGGTGAAGCTGAAGATATCATCTCATTCTTTACATTCAAGAAGGGTTAAAAGTGTGATTGGAATTGAATGGATCATCTTCATAAAGCAACATAGATAACTTGAGCTTCCTTTGTGGACTTCAAATCAAGAATTTCAAGTTGAAGAAAGTTTCTCTTCATTCATGCATATTATGAGTTGGTTTGAAGGATTTAGGCTCTTGGTTTTCACAATAAAGAATACAAGCAATTTTGAAGAAGGCCAAGAATAAAGAATCAAGCTCAAGTAAAGTAAATCCATTGACGACTCACAATTCAAGACCTCTCTACTTGATGGAATCTAGTCATATGGTAGATTGCCAAATTCTCATTCTTATATTATGGGCATATACATGCTAAAATGGTTTCTCACTATATGAGAATGTGTTTCTCAAATGGAGTGTGCTAAATATGAAGGCAATCAGCCCAAACCTATGTGATGTATTCTCTCTCTAGTTGATTTGGAGTTGATTTATCTATAATTAGCCACTCACCATAATATGGCTTAAATCTTCCCTTTGGGCTCTATTGACCAATCATGCACATACACATTTCCATTCCACTCAAAAGAATGTGCATGAGACATCAAGGGAGATTTAGTCCATGTTATGAGGTTTCATTACTTAGTGACCCACTTGCCATCCACACATACAAAGGGTTGCTAAATGAGAAACTAGTGCTTGTGTTACTAATGACCTCTTGTGTTTGAGATTATTCACAGAAAATTCATAAGAGGTTGTGCTTATCAAATTGGATATATCACAAGCATGACGGTTTCTCTTCACCTAAAGAAAGATGAATTTTGCTAGAGGCTAGGGAGATCAAAATCTCTAGGCAAAATCAAGTTTGAGGATGAGATTGGATGAGCTATATTGGAGGAATTCACAAGACAATAAGCATTGTTGAGAGGACTGAATGGAATAATATCTTGTGAGTATTTTCAACAAATTTCATCTCAAGATTGGACAAGAAGAAGAGAAATGAAGTGAATCATCAAATCTGTCCAGAAATTGAGAATCTGTGTTGGCTGCATTCAAGCATGAATTTAGAAGATCAAACACTGATGATTTGACCTGAAACTTTGTGAGCATGATATACATATCAAGTACTTGTTGTTGTACAATTGGCATGACAATTTGTTTGGAAGAAAATCAGTTTTTGATTTAGTTTCTGTCAGCTTCAGCAGTGCAGTTTCAGATTTGAGCAGCTTTGGTAGAAAATTGTTTTGACTGACCAAATAGAGTTCAAATGAGAGAAAATTTATACAGCAGTTAGAGAACTCATAGATGAAGGTCTCTACCAATTTTCATGCATAGAGGACTTTTATTATGGGAGATATGAAGTTTTCTTTAAGAAAGACATAATCTGAAACTTACTGTATTTCAGACTTCAGCAGTTGGTAGAGAGATTGATTTGAGTGATCAAATGAAGTCCAAATGAGCTGAAATTTTTACAGAAGTTAGAGGAATCATAGATGAACACCTCAACCAAATATCATGCATATTGAGCTTGTGGTCTGAGAGATATGAAGTTCCCTCCAGGGATGACAGAATCTGAAAAACTGATTCAATGGAATTGCATTGCATTGCATCAACAAGGGTCAATGGGATCTCAAGTTGATCATGAAGATACTTCAAAAATTGAGAAGCATCAGTTTGATCTAAAGGAGATTCAATAAAATAAAAGAACTCACACAAGGATGCAAATGAGTTGCAATCAGAGTACAAGCAGTAGCAAGTAATTGCAACTAGTTGGAATAAGAAGTAATCAGCTGAAGGTTCTCAGAGACAGCAGATCAAATCAGTTCAAACTAGTGAAATTAGTTGTTTTCAGCAGTTACATGTAGCAGCAATGAGTTACAATCAGTTGGTACTAGCTGAAATCAATTAAGGGCAACTGAAATCAGCTGAAACTATTGGATTGCAAGTATCTTGAAGGAGTTTGAGACTAGTTGAAGTATAGTGCAAACCTCTCCTATGACCTTATATTGTTAGTGTGCTTAAGTGGACTTTGGGTACTCTTGTATGCACAAATTTAGGGGGAGGTTAGCCTAAATTTTGTGTGATTATTGATTCCTTCCAAGTATATGATGTGCAGTCCAACACATGTGCAAAAGGAGGATGGATAGTTCCTGTGGAGTCTCTAGGTGCCTCACAGTTATTCTAGGAGGTCTTGGTCTTTATAAACCAAGTGCTCCCAGTTTAAATGTTGAATGCCCCAATCCTTTAGTGAAACAAGATTTGGATGAGATGGAGGAAATAATTGAAGAGTGGACTTTCATTGCTATTTCTCCTCTCTAGAGATCATCAAGTGCTCATGGTCCATCCTTTGATCACCCAGGATTTTGCAAATCAAGAGTGGTAACTCCTAGTTCACAGTTTGCAAATTTCATGAATTTTACCTGTTTTGCTCTCTATGTGGGCTGCACTAGGTAAAGAAAGAACTAGGAACCTAATATGTGGATCTTGGATGATCATAAGAGCTCTCTATCTCACCACATTTCATCAAGTGGGAACTATGGCCATTCAAATCATTGAAGTCTCACTCATGATGGTCATTTCAATGAAAATTTGTGTGGTGATATATCTACCTTGGTGGTGGTTTGTTTTCTTGGCATAATTTCAATTATCGCAAATTTATTGTGCCTTGACCAAGATATAGGATGAACTCCTCTTGACTCTTAAACCGATTCAAGTGCATTTCATAAGTAATTCAAGTACTTGATGCACATATTGAGGGGGAGCCCATCCTATGCCTTGTGTCTTTTGAGACTAACATTTTCTTCTAGTAATTTGTTTAGTCTCTTGCCGAGAATAAGTTTCTCATGGGTATGCTACATTGATTCAATCCAAGTTGGTAATGTTGACTCACATATATATTTTGGATTGCAAGTTTATCTCTTATGTAGCTACTCCATAATATAGCTTAAATTCCCTTACTTGGACTTAATTGACCAAAAGTGCATATATTTTTGCCTTCCACATATATATGTATGCACTATCAACAAGGGGGAATTTAGTCTATGTTATGAGGTTTTACAATTAGTGACTCACCATGCCGTCCACATCC
Source organism: Hyparrhenia diplandra (assembly GCA_015847255.1). Lineage (NCBI taxonomy): Eukaryota > Viridiplantae > Streptophyta > Magnoliopsida > Poales > Poaceae > Hyparrhenia > Hyparrhenia diplandra. The sequence continues at coordinate 86,304 of JADLZK010012861.1, forward strand.
AAAGGGTCACTAGTTGTGAAACTCTAGCTTGTGCAATTTAATGCTATCTCTTGTCTTTGTGAGCCTTATCTAGGTGATACTATGAGATATGAGCATTCATTTCAATTGGCATCAACTTGTGAAGATACTTTCAATAGAACAACACTTGAACTTGTTGATCTTTGGGATTGCCATTGGTTGGTATGGATAGCTCTCGAAATAAGCTTTCCAGAAAGTCCAAAATCACTGAAATCAAAGTTCGGAGTGAAAAGTTATGGCATTTTCAGTGAGGTGACCTGTGCTATTTCTGTGAGCTGCGGCAATGCCGCGCACCAGGACGGCAGTGCCGCACCTGGACAGGTCATGACTGCTGATTTTTGAACTCTAATGACTTGTTTTCGTTTTGGGTGCATATATACTCATTATATGGCCCCTGAGCTATCTGTTGACAACCAAAACATTACAAACCTTCCATAAAGTCATATGAAGACTCTTCAAGTGATGTCAAAATTGTGAAGATCATATTTCAATTGGTATTGGTGGAAAATCTCTCAATTTGGTATATCAAGAAATATGTCTTCAGCTGGTATCTCAATATGACAACAAGAGTTAGCAATGGACATTCAAATGAAATGAAGCACAAGCTTGGGTTATCTCCTTGAAAATGATGATGTTGAGAGATGGGCACAAATGAAATTATCTTAAAGAAAGAATTACTAGTCCCATCAAAGCACTAAATTCAAATATTGAAATCACCTTCTTTGGGGAGATTATGAGTCTTAGAACAAAGGTATATCGCTCCATGAACTCTTGTACTACCTTTGTGCATCTAGGCCCTTACATGCTAGTGTGTGCATGTGTATGCAATATTTTGAGTCGCATCATGAGTTTGTTCTTATGGTGACGATTAGAGATTTCTTTAGATATTTGGTTTATACCTCTGGTGGTGATGTCATGAGTTAGTCTCATGTTGAATGCCATCTTAGTGGGATATGAGCTAAATATACTAACTTCTCAAGAATCTTGACTTAAAGTGTTGCATACTTTGTTTGGTAGAAAATTTAGGAGAGAGATCCTATATGCTAAACCTTTGCCTACTCTTGCTCTCACTTGTCTACCATCATATTTCTTCCTTTTGGTGGAGAGATCCTTTTTGGAGATTAATGCCAAAGGGGGAGAAATATTAAAGTGAGATTGATATGTGGTTTTAAAGGGGTAGAGGAGAGGCATATAAGATTTTTCAAAAATTTTGTGGTGTGTGCAAGGATAGTTTAAATTCATGCTCTTTAAGGACCATTTATGCTAGTGTGTGACACTCATGCCTTGTGTGGTGGATTGTTTATCTTTTGAGTGCATGAACTGTCATGAGCATCACGGTTATCATGTAACACCTTGCACCCCACGAATGCTAGGATATAGGAGAGTCCCACACTTCATCTTAAATATGTGCATTTGGCATTTGAGGCCAAAAGTTGAATTCCTTCAATGCACACATTTAGGGGGAGCTCACTATATCCTAGGCCAAAAAAATTTAATGATTATCAATCTCTTGTAAGCTTTAATTGTGTTGTCATCAATCACCAAAAAGGGGGAGATTGAAAGTGCATCTAGCCCTTTAGTGGGTTTTGGTGAATTGAGTGACACCATAATTAAAGGTCTAATAAGTTTGCTAAGTGTTGATCAGGAAATTGAGTCTATTGCATATACTTGTGGATTGTGTATTAACAAGTATATCCAAGGTTCAACAAGTAAGCAAACTTGATGGTATTCCACATAGTGTTGAAGCAAAGGCCAAATTATGTATTGTTGTATTGGAGTATTATGGAAACAATCTAGTTCAAGCAAAAGACAACAATGCAAATGAAATCAATGAAATGGCTTATATGTTGTGGGATATCATAGCATCATGTGAGCAAGCATGTTAGGCAAATGACAAATGAGACATGAGTTGATGATTTCTGTTTGGTCTCTATAATGGCTTGCTTTACATGAATAAGAAGTGTTTGGAGTGTCAAGCCAAAATGGATAGAATACAAGGAACCGTGAATTGGCTTGACCATATTGATGCTGATCCATGTATGACTCTATGTGAGTCAAACCAAAGCTTGATTAATCTCAACATTCATATCTAGAAGATAATCAAGCAAGGATCAAAATATTGAAGAAATGGTTATTCAATGGATGCTTAATGTGATGTGACTTGTTGATAAGGTGAAGATAGCAAGGAAAGGGCTTCGAGGTACTAAGCGAAGGTGAAGGGCAAGCATTGGCTTGGGACCGAGGTACCATGGCTAAGGTGAAGAAGAGAGTACTTGCATTTAGTTGAGGAACTAATCAAACTATGAGGAGTCATATTGTGTTAAGAATCAAATGATTAGCATGAGTGACTTGAAGCCATGGAGGTGAACTCATATTTGTGGAAATGGTTCAAGTCACATGCACAAGGTATATTTGCTCTAAGAGATGAGACAAAGATTATAGAGGATGATGTACAGGTTGATGGAACCCCTCAAGTGCAATGGATGGCAACCTAGACTCATGGAGGTTTAATTTCATTTATGTTTTATTGAGTTTAGGAAATGCCGTACTATAAAGAGGGATCCAAGGACAACTGGTCAACTGCCGAACCAAATGCTCAAATCCTACCATCCTGATCACCTCACCGACCCAAAACAGCCAGCCAAATCTCACATTCTAATTCTCTGTTTTGGGAGCGAGGCAGTGCCGCGCTTAATCTGATCGTTGGGCCCGAGGGGTATAAATACCCTTTCTACCCCTCCTCAACGGTCACCCCTTCTTCCCCAACGTTCATTTCGTGGAAGAACAGAACCAAGGCTCTTCTCTCTCTCCTCCATTGCTCCACCTCCACTCCCCAAGTGAGATTTCGATTCCCACCATCAAAACTTGAGGGAAAAGAGAGGAAACTGCAATTGGAGACCGGATCTACAAGTTCCCCATCTTGAAAGAGCATTTGGTTCGCGTTTGGCCGGTGTGCTAGGGTTCTTTACTCTTGGAGCTTGCTCCTAGCCGGCTAGGCGTCGCCCTAGAGCTTGCCAACTTGTGTGGCAGCCTAGGGAGGTTTGTAACCTCACTCAAAATCAAGAAAATCACCCCTCATCTCAAGGGTTTACTCCCTTGACTTGAGAACGAGGGAAAAGGCTAGCCTTTGTGGTGAGCTAATCCTTTTGTGGATACCTCAACAACGTGGATGTAACCCAGCCTTGGTGGCGACGGTGAACCACGGTAAAAATCGTTGTGTCACCGTGTGCTTCATATTTATATTTATGCAGTTTTAGGGTTTGAGGTTGATTTTCCTCTTGGTAAAGGATTCTGTGGTATACAGTCTTCGAGCTGTATTTTATCTTCATATTGCAGGGCTCAGATACTTAGGGTACCTAGTTTCAACCTGCAAAGTTTCATCTCTGTCTGCTTAAATATTGCGAGGCGCAGCCGCTGAAGCGGAGGCTTGCCGCGCTTTATTCTAATAAGATCTCGAGCTGAACTTTTACAGGCTTGTTAGTGAGTATCTCATCATCATCTTCACCAAGTTTGAGTTGTGTTGAACTCACGGTCATCGGGGAGACAGGGCTGCTCTTAATTAATTTTCATATTTGAGCTGAATTTTTTGTAGGCCTATTCACCCCCCCCCTCTAGGCCATCTTCTCGACATCAAGGTCCTTACAGTTAGCAAAGTGAGCAGCAAGCCACGTCTGTTCCGTCCAGACGTCCTCACCTACGGTACCGTTTGTCGAATTAGGTGGTTGTGTCAACCAACCTCGCACGATTTAGATGGATCCCCTTCTATCACAGGAGTAACAAAGAGTTGACATGTTGTTTGTAAGTTTGTTCCTTTACGAGCAAGAAAGATGAGCTTAGATGTCATTGTAAGTCACACTAGGAAGGCTATCTATACGCCGAGAGGCATCACGATTCACCATTCTCTCTCTCTACAAATAAAAGCGATGAACTGACCAACACCTTATCGCCAGCCGCTTTTTCTATAGACAGATAGAAAACTACGACACACAATACACAAACATTTGGTCCTAGTACACTACAGTACACATCCCTGAAGGTACACGTAGCCAATGAAACGCAGCGCGGCTAGGCCGCCGTGGTCTCGAAGTAGCAGAGCCTGTTGTCGGCGAGCTTGGTCCGGTACGCCGAGGTCTTGTACTCCCTCCACGTGAACTCCTGTAGCGTCGGCGTCCGCCCTCCCTGTCCACCAGCCCCGGCAGCGGCGCCAGGCGCTCCCGCGGTGGCGGCCCGCCGAAGAAGATGACCGACATCCGCGGCCGCGCGCTGCTCACCATCACCCGGTGCCGCACGCTCCGGAACCGCCCGTTCGTCAGCACCTGCATCCACATTATTATAGCATTATTATTACGCGTTCGATCAAGGATCAATGGGGCAAGAAGGAAGCTGAAAAATCATGTAACCGTGTGCGCGGGACATGGTTTTGTCAGTGATGAACAAGCACCGACCCACCGTCAGTACCGTACGGGTTTCGACCAACAAGGTTTTGCTTGAACGGCACATGGACAAGATTCCGTCGCTCAGACATCACAGGTCACAGCCATGGGACACGGACAGGTGAGCGAGCGCAATTTGTGCAGTACAGACTACAGCTCCTTTGCCGTACAGACTACAGTGTAGCCAAGCTTTTTTTGCCTCGCAAAAAAGTAACGACTTGATGTGTCGGGTCGGGGAACTACCTCACTCGCTTTCATTGATCGTTGTAAAGTGTCAAGTGTGTTCAACTAACAATTGTTCATTCGAAGAAACTTACAAACTCTGAATTGTGTGTATTATAAAACAAAATAAGCAATGTATACTAAATCATAGTACTAGATACCTGCAATGCGTCGCCGACATTGACGAAGAAGGATTCGGTGTCGGATGGAACGGAGACCCAGGTGCCATCCCGGAGCGAGATCTCGAGGCCGGCGGTGTCGTTGGATCGGAGCACGGAGATGATCTGCGGGTCGGTGTGCTCGCCGAACCCCGTCAGCCGCCGCCTCACCACCACCTCGTCGTCGGGCCGGGGCGGGTAGTGGTTCACCCTGAGCATCGAGTCGCTGTCCCGGTCCAGCACCAGCCTGCTGAACACGGACTCGTCGTCGAGGCCCAGACCTTCCGCCATCAGCTCCAGCACCGTGCACGTCATGCGTCGCACCGCCGTGATGTACTCGTCCAAAACATCGCTGCACGTACGAACGATCATGATGAGTTGGACATTTCTTTGCCACGTTGAGCAGGTGGTACGAGACATGATAGACGGCTCTCGATGCATCAGTAGTCAGGTCCAGCTCGAAGTAGGGCACCCACCCCGGTAGCTAGGGGCTGCACACGTGCACCCGTGACCCCGACGTGCAAACCACACGTGACGCAAATTCTAGCAAAAAGGCTCTCAAGGTTTTGCATCTGGTCGGACAGCTAAGCTCACTCAAAGTTGAATATTATTTCGACTTTACAAAAAGGAAGCCATAGATTGATAATACGAGTAACAAAAGAAGATTCGATGCAATAAAAAACAGAGGAGAAAATGGATAAGAACAGTGACTAAGCAAAGCAGGGGATGACGATGACCATGGAGGTTGGAGGCCGGCCGGGAGCAGGAGATGAGCCATGTTCCATGTGATGGCGGCCGAGGTGCATGCATCGGACACCAGATGTTTATGCAGCCAAATTTTGTCAAATTCGTGTTTAAATGCTGTATATCCACAATCTATCTAGAAGAAAACATTGGTAAATTATGCGATTATTCTTTTAGCAACCGCCGATCTAGCAAGTCTGTATAGCAGTGACTGCGCTCTTGCCCTTTATTGGCGCCGGCAAAAAGAACGCAATGCGCCAGTGCAGAAATAGGATCAAGTACTCACCGGAAAGAGGACGACTCGGCGCCCTCATCGGATGCTGCGGTGACTGGCGCACCGGTGGTGGCGCCGGCGGCAGTGACGCCAAGCAGGAGGTACTCGACCCATCCGAGATCGCCGTTGCCGCCAATCCGCTTGCTGGCGTACCCAAACGGGCTTCCGCCGCCGGCAACAATGGCGGCCTTGTCCTTGTCCCGCTGCGGGAGCGCGAAGAAGGCGTTGGCCGCGGCCTCGACGCGCGCCAGGAGCGGCGCCGGCACGCCGTGCCCCGTCACCTTGAAGAAGCCGTGGTCCTCGCATGCCATGGCCACCGCGCGCGCGGCCGCCGACCGGGCCGCAGAGGACCGGGCGGCCGCGGACAGGTCGACCTCCGGCACCGAGGCTAGTGGAGGCGGCAAGGCGCGGTGCACGGCCGGGAGCGTGATCTGCTCCAGCTCGCACTTGGTGAGGACCACCATGGTTACAGACACAGAGTGTCGTTGGCTGCTGCTGCTGCACTGGGAATGTACGTACGTAAGTAGAGATAGAAACAGAGGAGGGAAGGACAGGGATGGTTTTGGTTGAGCTCGAGAGGATTTTGGCTCGGAATCTTGGATGATGCCGGAGGATGGAGGTGGTGGCCTCCCTCGGCTCTGTTAATATAGGCATGGGAAGCTTAGAGCAGAGTGGTCTGACGGACGATGTGTGTAGTGTGTACGACTACGACGCGTTGACAGGCACTGTTTCAGATTTCCGACAGTTGCCTACTACTCTCCTGCCGTTCTGCTCCCTCCGTCTCATAATACCTTGTCTTTTTTGACTTTTAGATTTTATGTTCAACCGTTCGCCTTATTCAAAAATTCTATACAAATGATAAAGTAGCTAAATTATCATTAAAGTATCTCTGATGGTAGATTAAGTCATAACAAAATAAATAATATTTATATAAAATTTTTGAATAAGACAAACGGTCAAACATAAAATCTAAAAGTCAAAAAAGGTAATTTATTTTAAGACGGAGGGAGTACTACGTACTTGTAGGATATATACAATGCACTGTTCAGGCACTGCTGTATGAACATCTTGCATGCCTAATCTGCCGTTGTGATTTGTCGGTCGAGTGGCAGGAATTTTACAGTTGGACTTTTAGGCGTGGAGGTGTTGTCTGGACCAGTGCTGTGCTGATGGAGGTTCAAGCCGGGCAGTCGAGCTTTAAAGTTAATCCATTGCAATCACCTAGAAGGGTAATGAAATTGCGGAAGCTCTCCCTCTAGTTAGAGATATTTGCTGGCTGAGTGAGTGATGAGTCACGAGTGACGAGTGGAAGAGTAGATAAAAACGAGGGTTGGAGCTTCAAATCACAGCGGGCGAACGAAACCGCGAGAGAGTCCCCCCTGCGCCAGGCGGGCTGGCGGTTGGAGCTCAGGTCAGCGGGTTCCCCCTGGCGCAAGAGCCGAACGCCGCGTGGCCGCGTAACGAAAACCACGGCTCACGGGCGAGGGGCGCCCGACGTCGCCCACGCGGCCTCCCGCCGCGTGTGCCTGTGCGTGTCCCAGACAGGCCACCGGGGAATCGGCTGGCGTGGGCGGCAGTCACTCACTGCAAGCGGATGCGGATCGGCCGTCAGGGCCGGCGTTGCGTGGTCCATAGCGGCCGGCCGGGACGCGCGCCACCCCGGCGCCAAAAGCTGGCGGGAGCGTGCGTGTGCCCGGGACAGCGAGGCAGGCTGCTCTGCTCGGCCGCCCATGCCATGCCCATCCCATGCTCTGCCCGCCGTGGCGCGTGGACGAATTGCGGCACGTTGCCAGCACGCTAGCTCTAGCTGGGTGGGTGCTTGGGGGGCCACCACGCCGGCCGGCCGGACCCGCGGCGTGTGGGTGGGCGGGCGAACGCGTCGCGCGGGGAAAGGTGGGTGGGACGTGGCCGCCCTGGGCGCGGGCGGGTCGCGGTCGGCACAGCACAGGAGCTGCCGCGCTGGCAGTGCCGATGGAATGGACCGCATCTGCTCGGCCTCCAGCGCCCACCGGTACCCAGCGCAGCGGGTTCCGTGATCATTTTAGGCCGACCAGATGCTACAGTGCTACTGCTACCAATGCTGATGCTGCGTGCGCACGTTGGTTGCATTGCTTTGCTAGCTCGCGTGGGTTTTAGCCTTGCATGTATGTATGTATGGAATTGGTTCGGAATTTTGATCCGACAAAGTCTCCATTCTCCAACTTATGTTCCTTTTCCCTGTAACAAATAAGCGCTTAATAATAGCGGCAAATAAGCGGCGCTAATAGCGGCAAAATAGCGAATTGCCGCGATGACGTTTAAGCGCTACGAGTGCCAAATAAGCGTGCTAATAAGCGCCGCTATAGCGTTTTCGGAGTGCTCCCGCTATTTTTCTTAGCGCGCTATTTTAAACAGGGTTCTTTTTTTTTTGACAAAGAACATTCCATTAAAACTTAACAGTAAGGAGTTGTTTGAGTTGGAGTGCATCCATAAGAGGGCACCCATGCTCATGATCCGGATTAACACATAATCCATGGAAATGTATGTGGTTGGCCCGAAAAAGAATGTAAACTTTGTCTAGCTAGTGAATCAACCATTTGATTACTTTGTCTTCTAATCTTGTGTGCCACGATGGTAGTACTGTAAGAAGAGAACAGATAACTACGTGTAGAGCTTAATCCTCCATCGGGGGGGGTTTGCTCGATCTAAACTATTGACATAGTTGATGAGCAGCTGATTGTCCGCCAATGGCGAAGCCACAAGCAAATGAACCCTGGTGCACTGCTTAAGTACCTTACATAACTTTATTAAATTATACGGTGAAAATACGTCCTTTTAATGGCAATTTTTTTTCTACCCCGGTGCCTCGTGCACAGGTAAGTTCAATGTGGCTTCGCCCTTTGTTATCCGCTAGGAGGGTTGCGTCATCCATGTGCATAAGAAGAGAAGCGGCCAAAGCCATACCCGCTAATTCTGCCGTCAAAACCGAAAAAGTGTCCTGCATAGCTGCCTTGATGGATATGCTGAAGGGCGGCGAAGTGTCGTTATTGACAATGAAGATGCCCAACCCTGCATGTCTTGATGGAGCACCAGGCAAGTCCGGTGAAATGGAGGCATCCGTGTAGCATCTGGTGCCCTGCAGAGTAGAGGGGAATTGGAGGAGGTACCTCTGAGATTGGGGCTGGAGTCGACACGGTACCTCTGAGATTGGGGCTGGAGTCGGCGATGTGCCGGTGTGTGGCATCTGGTTGTTGCTCAATGTGCATAGGCAGGCTAAATGTGAGTACATGGCTTTAGTGGTACATATACCATTAGTATTAGGGATCGTAAGAATATCTGGGTGGTCAGCGTTGACTGTTTGTGTGTTTTCAATGGTTTGGACAGCTTGAGAGAAGGTGGTAGCTAAGAGATGATGGTTCCAAGTTTGGGATCCAGGGAGCCAAAGATCAGCTACAGTTGAGAGAACTAGGTTGTTTGTTACGGAAGAATGAGGTGGTCATGAATGTCCTTCATGACAGGGGTCCAAGAGTGTCTTAATAGATGCGAAGAATTAGAAACTATAAATAGATGCGTGTGTCTTAATAGTAGCATATGTGATTAATCCAAGTGGATAGTGATCATTTCAGGCCGTTTTCTAACCAAATGCTACTGTAGTAGACTACACTGCTACGACAACTAGTTACTTTAGGGAAGGAATGATGTGTCTTGGACTAGACGGCTCGTCAACAAATTCTCAATATGCATTTTCCGAACCCAACTGGAGATTCATTGATTAGCCAAGCTAGACCATCTTGGTAAATCTCCAGTTCAAATACAGTGCAAAAACCTTTTTCAAATAAGTAAACATGATTACGGCTATAAAAACTCTAGGAGTACAAACGAACAAGATCCAAATGACTTCAAATAGAACACCGGTAATAGAGAACCCTTTTGAAGAATAAATACTTGTTTCATATTATTTTTTTTAATAAGATAAGATAAATTAATTCTATGTTTTTAGAGCTATATTTTTTTATTAATTTCGAAATAAAAAAACCGGATTCGAATGAAACTAGTTAAAAGTATTGGATTTGCCTAATTTTAGTAGTTCCAAAGTGTCTAGTACCTGATTTCGTAATTTAGGTTGAAAATCAGATTCCCTGCAAGTTGGATATTGCAAAAAGATTTTGCCCTTATTTTTATACAAAACCTGGAATTTTATTAAAAAAACAACCAGAACCTTTGGAAGGGATTGGACATAATGGTGTGAACTTATGAGTACTAAATAATAAGCTACACATATACAAAACTACAGGTGAAAAGTTGTTGATAGAAATATCGTACGAATGAATAAAAGTCAAATTACCCTCTAAACTAGTCATTGAATTAAAAAAACATCAGATTCTAATACCAGACAATATTACACAACACATGTTAACTTTTCAAACAAAAAAAAAAAACAGCCTTCAGAATTTGAAAATAGTATCTTGGTCCGTTTTACTGACTTCGTGATGGAGCCCACATGTTAGGAGCATCTTTCTTTTTATTTACATAAAAAATATCAAGTTATATTAAGAGCAAATTTATATTAAAATTGTAGTGCTCAAATAGATCTATAACTTATACGATTTACAAATTTAGTTAATAACTTTTTATGTAAGATAATTAAGAAAAAGTTTTTGGTTTTAAGTTCTCAGAATTAGATTTTTTTTTTTTCAAACTACCTTCAATATTGACAGGCATCAGTTACAAAACAAAGTCCAGTTCAAAATCTATCAGGTGAAATAGCACACATAACATTTAATCCCGTACGAGCACAGCTAGTTTGAACTTAGGAGGAATACCGTTCAACAAAGAAAAATGTTGTGGAACAAGTTTTATTAGACTTTCCCCATCTATCTATTTCCTTGATTTCACACCATCATGTCACAAAGTATCATTAGTAAGCTCATGGAATCACTTTGATAGGAATTCAAAAAAAAAAAAAAAAAATACAATTTGATAGATAATATAATGTGCTTCAGTCAGAGAAGAGACTCAAGGTAATGGAAAAACTAACCCATAGTTTCAATGGTATTTGTATCAGAAAACGAGGGCCAAGAGGAAAGGTAAAAATGGTACCACAGAAGATCATCTATTCATCACAAGGAATTACACAAATCAACTAAGATAGCAAAGCAACCATTTTCATACAAAGCCAATTTGCTCGAAATTTAATGAGGATGAAAAGGGGGAATTATATTGAAGTAAATTAGAACAATAAAAAAAAAAAAATGCATATCTGCATCAACAGATTCTTACAACAATCAATAAAAAAATCATCTTAAATAAACAGATCAACAGTTTCTTCAAACTGGTAAAAAAATCATCTTACATAAATAGGACTACACTCTTTGTTACAAGGAAAAAAAAAATGTCATCTACACAAAATAAGTAATATTGAATGGTTCATCTATAACCACTTGAGCTACTGAAATATACAATGATAGAAAGATACTATATCAAATGATTCACCTTATTGGTTTTATCAATGAAGTCAAATGTCAGACATTCTTAGACTGCATACTGAAAAGACTAGTTGACCATTCAACTAAATGACAGACTTCACCACTCAGTGAATAACACCCTGCTCGTCTGCACTACCAGCAGCCACAAGACACAGCTGCCAGCCGAAGTAGCACAGCCGAGCGGAGCCAAAATTTTATTCAGCTCTAAATCTAAAAAGCAATATACTTTACCAATAAACCATGGCTAAAGCATAAAAGAAAATCATCGAAATGGTTGTAATTACAAGTTTACAACCAATGCAAGTTTGCTGAGATATAGTTCTCAAAATAAGGTCAAATATCTGGATAATTTTAGTGCAATGCAATAAAATAATTTTATATAAGATGGTCCTCGGTTAATCTTGAGATTAAGGAAACTAATTTTATATAAGAAGGTCCCTAGTTAATCTTGAGATTAAGGAAACTTACTTGCAATACCCTACATTATGGTAACACTGGGGCAGCCTCAAGAAGAATTGAGTAAAGTATTAGCAATTACTGGAGATGACAAGGATACTGCTAAGCAATTTGGTGGAACATTGAAGGACAAGAAAGAATGGCTGACGCACGATCATACAATCGTTGAAGATAAAATCCTGGTGTAATTGCTATCTGATTTCAAAATTCGAAGTTAGGTAGTACAGACTACAGAGTACAAAAAAGTTGTATGGCCTCCCAATAAATACAAGTAAAACCCCCAAATCCTCAAATCAAGCCTGACGAATCCAGAATCATGAGCTTGCCTCCAAGAACAGGTCATGCAAGGGATTCTCAATTTCTCATTCCTCCAACTATGTCGTCAAGTATACTTTTCACAGATCTGTACTTCTCACCATAGTACAACAGCTATAAACTTGGGAAACTACACAGAATGTGAAGCCTGTTCTGCAGACCGCATAACTGGAAGAGGATGGGCCTCTGTATTGAAGACATACTTATCTAGCGGAAGGGTATTGTTTTCATCAAACAGCAAATACAAATACTTCAATGTTTCTCCAAGGAAGAAAGTTTCCATTTTATCTCTCGTAGAAGGAGGTAGGCTTGTGACATCATCCAATGATGTGTAACCACCAGAATCAACTTTTGTGTACTTCTCAAAAGCCTGAAAGATCTGCCAACCCCACTCTCTATACCTGTTTGTGGAAAAGGAAGAAAAAGATTAGCAAACAGCGATTGATGCAAACTGAAAAGTAGGCAGTCACCAAAATCTTACTTGGGATCCTCTGTGATTCTATACAAAACAAATAGTGATTCAACAGTCTCTGGGCGTAGAAGATTGTGACGGTCAAGTGGTTTTATTATGATATCATTGATATATTTGGAGCTTTTATTTCCACCATCAGGCCCCCCTTCTGTATCACCCTGTAGAAACCCCATATCATAAGTTTAAAGTTATTGATACGCAAAATCAAAATATTGAAACATCATTAAATAAAAGGTAATTGACCAAACTCAGGAGCATATTAGGATGCAGTGACTCAGCAAACCGTTTACCTCAATGTGGAAATAAGCTATTTCAGGAGCAAGGCCAGTAGAGGTCACAAAGTACATCTCAACACATGTTTTGGCCAGATCTTCAGCCAGCTGGAGATTCTCTTTATCTTCATCAGTTAACAAGTTACTTTCAAGAGCTTTCCTCTTGGTGATACCTTTAGTTGCACCAAGAGCAAGGGTACCAGGAAGAAAACATACCTGCAATGTGAAGACATTCAGTGCTACCACTAGAAAGGTCACAAAATCTTGGCCAGATAAAAAAGAGAGAGACTATAAGAATATGAGTGCAAGAAAACACATGCTCAGCGACAGCTGCATACCAGGTGATCCATTTTAGGACTAAACGCACCATTTCGTCCAAATGGAAGTTCCCCAACAAATACCAACCCATTTGGAACAGTTTTCCGAACAAGAAGATGCTTGACCCCTCTCATTGCTTCAGTATACATTTCAAATAGATACTTCAAACTACTGTCACGATATTCCTCTTGCTGAACCCACACTTTTAGCAGATACTCATAATAACTGTCCCCTCGAGATCCTAATCTTATATTCTCACCACTAAATTGACCAGAAGAGGGGCTGCATATAAAGTTAAAAATGAGAATATGAAGATTTCCTTTAGAACTTGATGCCTTTGAAGGCAATCCAATGTAATGGCATTATGATAAATTAGTTGAAAAATATACAAGGGTAGAACAGCCATACTTGATGTAAATAGGCACCAGACCCTCCACCTTTGGGAGCGTATGCATATGTTCTAACACCTTCATTGCTTCCCTGTCATACTTAGGATCCCCTGATACTTTGCTGAGGTAACTGAACTCAAGTTGCAACGTTGAAGCCTCTGAAGTGCTGCTTAAGCCATCAGGAGCTGCATGTGCAGTGTGGTCACGAAGAATAACATCACTTAAAGGTATAGCTGTTGGGCTTGATGTAAAAGCCAATAATAACCTGTCAGCTAAATCCTTTGAAACTTCCAAAAGTCGCTCTGGATTAGCCTTTTTATATGTTACTGGTACTCGAGTCACCTGCCCCTGGGTGATCACCACCACTCAAATGGTATGCACTAAGAAGCCCTCCCAAGACACGGATGGTGGTCTCAAATAAGTTAACCTGCCCTTTCTCACTGATTCTTTTCATTAGGTTGTCTTCAATCCATTTTGATGCTTCAGAAACAACATCATCAGAACCCATTATTATTGCAGTATCCAAAGAATCCACAATAGTAGCTCCTAGACCACCTAACCCATCTGTGCCTCTGTGGCTCAGAGGCATAAGCTCATCATAACCCATTGCATACTTTTGGTAACCAGACCACGCATGTTCAAATGCTTCTTTAACTTTCTTCTGCCTGGATGTCCACTCAGATGGAGACTGCTGAAGCAGAGAATTATTTTTGTAGATTTCATTTGGAGGGAGGCGCTGGGGCAGCCTTGGTGGTTTTTCTCCAGAATGTGCGTATATTGGGAGCTCTCCTGACATTTTTATTTTGTACTTCTTTGCCATGTAGCTCACCGGATACAATACTCTCTGAGCCTTTGTGCAGAAATAAGTACAATAAGCCAGAAACCATCAACAGGCTCAAGAATTTACCAACAGTGAACTTTCCGCAACGGTATTTGCTGCTGTTAGTAGCCAAGGACTGTAGAACCATCTACACAGGAGAAAAAAAAGGGCTTCAGACTTAGCGTAATAAGAACTAATGAGACCACAAGTCCACAACAGCCTTGAATAAAGTCTCCTAGTGTAAAAAACAGAAAATAACTGATATAAACAGATGTCGCTCCTCATCAAACAGGATAAACAAAGATAGTTAAATTACTGCAGTTTTTCTCAGACATGAAAATAGTATTCCAGTCCACAGATAAGTTTAAGACAAACAGCAATCGAACGTATAGTCCAAAGGATCATGGTCATTCTACTCCTTTCCATTCCAAATTATAAGACATTTTTGCGTTTTCTAGATGCATTGGTATTGCTATGCGCTTAGATATACATTATATAGATATATAGTAAAATTAATGTATCTAGAAAAACAAAATGTCTTATAATTTGGAAGGAAGAAATACTTCATTAATGAGTATGTGAGCATGATCCTTGAAAAAAACAAAAACGTCTTATAATTTGGATGAAGGGAATACTATATTTATGAGTATGTGAGCATGATCCTTTGGACTAATTAGAATGATCGTGATTAGTGATTCATTAATGTATAGGTAAAATCCAGAAGCGCACTGCAAGGTCTGGGAAATTTTAATTTCTATAGAGCACCAACAAATAAGCTCAAATATTTGTAGATATATACCTTCAAAATCATACTTCTCAAGAAATGGATGAGGTACAAAAGCTCATGACACTAAACTAGCAGCTGACGAAATACACTACTCCAGTTCAAGTGACCGTTTGATCTAGTGAATGACCTCAAGCAGATCGAAACAACCTAGAGTAGCAGCACCACAGAACAATTAACCATAGCAAATCCAACGGTGACCAGAACCGCAGATCGGAGGGCACACATCCCTCATTCCAGCTGAAACCAAGCACAACAACCCAATCAATCCACCAAATCACTCCCCGCAATGAATTGAGTTCACGACCGTAAACTCCAGTTCTCCACGGAGATCAAGCTACGCACCAACTAGAGCTAACACTAGCCTTAATAGGAAAAGGTCGCCTTTTTTTGGCAAACAATGGCGACTTGGGTGCGGAGGGGACGGCGCCGCACCTTGAGGCGAGACCGGTGCCGGAACTTGGCGTTGTTGTAGGCGCTGGCAGCGCCCACATCTCGCATCGAGTAGGGGAGGGGCCCCGAGGTGCCGCTCATCCGCGCGGGTGCGGGGTGGGAGAGGGGCCTTCTAGAGGCTTCTGGAAGGAGGGGGGGCTCGCCTGCGCTGCGTCGCGCGCGAGATCCGGGCGGGGGTGTGAGACGGGAGCTGGACGCCGGGCGGACGAGAGAAGACCGCGACCGGCGGAGAAGCCCGTTTGGATGTCCGGCTCCCTGTTTCTGTCTTAATAATTTGGATATCTCCTTTTTGCCGAACGAAATTTGTGTCCTTTCCAAGCTGCAGTTTCGTGCCACCAATATTTTTTTCTCACAAGCCGTGTCTTTCAAACATTTTTAGCGAGTTTAGTTTGACGTGTATTACATATTCTAAATTATATTTCATCTTAGCTTTGTTCTAGTTTAAACTTCGAATTTGAAGAAAAATGTATTAGTACTTACAATATTACATTAGTTTTACTAAATTCTCTATAAAAATATGGCTTGGGTTTGTTTAAATTTGTGGATGTTAATAACTTTTTCTTAAACCTTAACTAAAACTAGAGAATTTTCATTTAAACAAATGTAAAGTAAGCTTTTTTTTTAGAGTTTGAGGGCATGGCCTTAGCCTTGGCATTAACCAAGACCAAAACAGTTAACAACCAACTCACGAACCCAAAATAGGTACACTGCCCACCACGCCTCATCATTATATATGTTACTCGCTCTGCTTTAAATTGTGCTAAATTTAACCACTCTTTCCCTCCAACGCCTCTTCCAAGTCAGAGTAGTTTGTTAGAACATCTTACAATTCAGCTGGAATAATTTATTCCAGCCAAACATGAGCATTCTTGTATAGATACTTTACTCGTTCACCCTCTACTTATGTCACCAGGCATGATGAGGCCTTGCAGCCTCACCAGCTTCAACATCTCTTGTATAGATACTTTTCTTATCCTTCTAAAAAAACACTTAAAATATAAACTATTTTTTGGTCTCCAAAGCCTCCACAAACAGAATAAAACATGTTGTCAAATAGAAACCTCTTACTCCCTCCGTCCCGGTATATTTGACGTTCTAGAATTGTCCCGTGTACCAATGCAAATGGAGAAAGACTCGTTACCCTACGGAATCTTTTCTGGCGAACCTCCAACAGCAGCAGCTAAAGATGCATCTCTCGGCTACGAGCCTCCTCTCACGACCTCTCACGGCGTGCGTTTCTTTTCATTTTAATATTCGAAGTGGATGGCATGGTCGATGGATGACCGGTGGTGGAGTAGGGCGCTGTAGTGGCGAGTAGCTCTGCAATACCTAAAACGTCTTTCTTTTCAAACTTTTTCAAACTCCAGAACGTCAATTATATTGGGACGGAGGGAGTACTACTTAACCACATGACACCAATGGACTCAAAATGAGGCCCATGTTCTTCCCTATAGCTTGTAACACACAAAACCATAAATTGTTAAGCCACTACACATTCAAACAAAAGAAAGGTGCGCTATCACACACTCTTGATAGAAAATGCATGTATGATTTTCCATTTTTTTCTAGGCCTAAATTATCTCTAGTTAACAATTTATTTTATGAAGTAGCCATAGAAAAAATGTGAACTCTAAGAGGGGTTTCAAATGCCAAATAACAGGAACATGCTCTTGTGTCACTCCTCTGAAATTGGTCACCTTGTAAGACCGAGAGGAATAGACACCATTAGAAAAACACCACCGATTAAATTAGAATCATCCTCATCCACAAAACACATAGTTGAAGAAAGCTGAACAACTTTTAATCCAAGAATTCAGAATATCTCAAGACCCTAAATCCTAAAGTTCACTAAGATTTGTATTTTTAGGATTTTTCAAGACATAGTTTGGATGAGAACCGTGCAGCGGAGAAAGTGAATTATTCTCTTGAGTAATTAAACTTTTTTAAATTAACTAGATTTGTATAGAGATAATAGCTATGATACATAACAACAACAATAATAATATATGCAAACTGTTGGTTAGGTTTCTTGTGACCATTGTAGTAATTTCGTGAACTTTAACATCTGTCGGCAGTTCTTCGAAGATGCTGGCACTTTGTAATTGAAAAACAATAATATTAATACATATTTTATATATAAGCATATTAGAAATATAAATGTATTATTTTATGTAACTAGGTACAGTGTCGAGCACTTCGATACATAGCTGCTGACCCAAATGGGGCGTTGGCTGTTGCGAGTCACATTCACAATCTTTGAGACGGCGGCCGGCGGCCGGCGGCGACCCTCCAACTCCCGCCTTGATATCGCCGCTGCTACGCCGTTATCACCGCCACAGCCATGAGACCTCTCCTTAACCGCCTCTTCACCTCCACTAACATTGCCATGGCCTCATCTTCCTTCTCTTCCTCTCCGTCTCGGCGGTTGGCCCATCTCACACGCCATCTCGCCTCCTCATCTTCCGGCGAGCTCTCCTCAGTGGGCGCCCCTGCCGCCGCCGCCGTCCCGTCCCCGCGAAAAGCCCACGCTCGGCCGCCTCCAAGGTCCACGCCGCGGTGCTGGTCTGCCTCTTCGAGGACCCTAGCAGCGGGCCACGGGTCCTGCTTACCAAGCGCGCTTCCTCCCTCTCCTCCCACTCCGGTAGGACACCATGGTTCTGGCTAAAGCTTTTTGCCTGTTGGATTTTCCTCTGGACGATTCCTTCCTTGGAGTGCTTCAATCAATTTCTTGAAAAATTGTAAGGGGAGGTGTCGTTACCCGGAGGGAAGGTGGAGGATGGGGACGCAGATCCGAAGGCCACAGCTCTACGGGAGGCGAAGGAGGAGATTGGACTGGACCCGGCGCTTGTTAATGTTGTCACAGTTCTTGAGCCTTTCTTATCAAAGGTAGGCCATAA
Source organism: Hyparrhenia diplandra (assembly GCA_015847255.1). Classification (NCBI taxonomy): domain Eukaryota; kingdom Viridiplantae; phylum Streptophyta; class Magnoliopsida; order Poales; family Poaceae; genus Hyparrhenia; species Hyparrhenia diplandra. Next base: position 104,794 of record JADLZK010012861.1, read on the forward strand.
TTGTTGCTCCGGTACTAACATGAAATTTACCAAAGAGCTGTATGATTTTACCGACCAATTCTTGTGTAGAGTGGTATAAATAATGGTGCAGTGTAACAATGTATTATTAAGTCAAGCTTTTTCCTTTTTTTTACACATACTATGAGGATCGACGGGTGTTATATCGTTGTCACACTTTCATTCAACAGGCTTATATCTTGTTAGGCAATAAGCATTTGTAAAGATTCATAGAATAAGCAGTGTACTGGACTTGGGCCACAAGGCCAATTTTCATTTTGGTACCTCATTTTGAAACTCCTTTTGATCACCACCATCATTCAGAACAAGCTAATTGAGGTCAGAACAATCAAGTTTAACCATCAGAAAAAGCAGCCTACAAGGGAAAGCAAGACAGAGAGATCAACACAAAATCGTCGGGCTGCTGCTGCAATATGCCGGTGATGGCTTCAGGCCCTAGGCTTCCGACCGAGGTCTAAGGCTGAGCGGGAAGTTGCCATTATTTGACGCCAGACATTTTGCAAAAATGGCTAAATGGGAAGGGCACTTTGGATCGAGAAGTGAGCACACGGTTGTAGCCAGCGCCGGAATTTTTCTCCTTCCTTCCATTTAGTCTACCACATTCCAATGTTGTGATCAATTCTTGACCTAGTACTAATAAATGTTGGATTACTTTTAAACACAACACAAATTTAAGATAGGAGCTCAAATCCGCTAAATGCAAAGCACAAATGTAAAATCAAATTCTATGGTGTCCATATAAAAATAAAAATTCAGATACGTCCTACCTCATTAAATCGTCTAGCAAGAAAATTGTATAGCCACCTATTCCTATTGATAGGACAAAAAGAAATATGTTAGAAAAAATAGTGATGTTAATAAAAAAAATTGAACTCTTTGCAATTAGTGATTATGGCTTTATGTCTCCAACAGTATTGAGCACCTAAAACAATTACATGTTCTAGGAAGACCAACATACAATGAATTAGTGAAAGCGTATAGAGCTAAGGACCTGTAAATTGGGAAGTTATAAAGAACTGTACATCATTGTGATGAAAAGCTAAAACTATTCTCAAATGTATTTTTTGAAAGAAAAATATTCTGAGAAGATATATCATTCCTAATCATCTATCTGCATTTACAGTGCGCTATTGGTTTTTCTCAGATTTTGTACTAAGAAAATCATAGCATAAAAAATTATCATTCCAGGTGGGATCTCCGACATAGATTCAGTTAGCCATTTCAATCAACACATATGGCATTCAAAATTAATAGAAAAAACCTCCAATGGGACAACTATGTAGAATGTGCAAGATCCAATTTGTCTATGAACAAAGAGAGTAGATGTTGAAGGGGATGAACTTTACGGATCTATAATATAGTCCAAAAAAGCCAACCATAGCCATGCCAGGGTGGGACAAGTTTGGCATTGGGAAAGCTGCTGTCCTGAATTGCAGAGTTGGATTGCATCTCGGGACATACATATCCAACAATCAAATGCCTACTAGAACATCGGTATCAAATCCAATAATTAGTAATGACTAACAAGGTTTTAAATGATCAAGACAAACCAATCCAAAACTCAAATGTGAAAGAAAGGTACACAAATCAGAGCTAATGAGGCCATAAATAGGAATCGAGTGGGAGGGTAGTCGATCTGTACCTCAGATCCGGTTGGTGCTGTAACCCAATCATCCAAACTCCAACTGATCATGACTGGTGATCATATTGCAGCCATGAGAGGGGAGAAGGGGAGGGGCGAGATCAAGGGTATCAGGGTCGGACAACTGCAAGATCAGGGTGCAGATCGTGATGAAACTGCCGACCTAGAAGCCAGAGCGAACAAGTCATTGACGCTGAAATAAAAATAGGAGGGAGGTTACTTAATTAGTCATGTGCGGTGGTGAGTTCTGTCTGGCTAGTGACACTATGTTGCATGTTAGACGGGTTCTGTTGTGTATCGCGACGAGGAGGCGAGGGGCGAAATCCGGCTTTGTTTTTCATGCGGAGGCAGGTTTGCGGGTGGACGATTCCATTTGGGTCTTTTTAGTAGTAGATAGGAGGATGGACCTCGACTCCATTTCAGTGTAAAACCTCCCCAAGTATACATGCTTGCATTGCAACATAGCAGAGACAACAATTTTCCATCAGGATATCTCTCTTGTTATATCATTTTCTAATGCAAACATCAAAAATCAAACTCGAAATTCTGATAGTAAACAATCAAATTTGTGCAAAATGGTATTAGTGACTTCAATAAAAATCTGAAAAATAATTTCAAATTTAAATTCTAAAATTGTATGTCTTGTGTGCAATATGTTTATGTGGTGGAGTATTATTCCCTTTTTCTTTATATATGGCCTGTTTACTTTTAAGCCCATCATGTATTTTTCTTGCTTTGTTTTACATCACATAAGTTTTGTGCTTTCAACTAGATACCAAAGCTAATGACCAGAAATATTAAATGTACAAGGATTGAGGCCTAAGAGTTCGATCTGAATATTTAGGGAGGCAGGTGGTATAACCTTATTGGTTTAGTTTATAAGAATCAGAGCTGAACAAAAGCTTTTGTCCTAACCATTAAAATCATGCCGCGGTCAAGAAGCAGGGAAGCAAGTGAGCATCAGCGAAGGCACAATTGGCCAATGAACAATTTTTCAAGAACTGTTTAAATCAAGGGTAAATGCCCCCTCGTGACTATGTAACTTATGGAAGTGTCCCTTTTCTGTTTGGTTTGGGGACAACAAAGGTGGGATCGGCCACCTGACATGTTGGACTGGGGGCAGTCGCCTTGGGAGGAAACATGGATGATGAGCTCACCGGCCAGACCCAATGTTCGCAACTAATGATTGTCCCAGGTGGGACAACTCTGTTCTTGAAAAAAAACAGGAACAAGAGTCACAAAATCTAGGAAGCATATTCCCTGGTGGAAAATCCCCTGACTCTGCCTATCTCAGAACAAAAAATACCATCTCAAAGTGGGATATCCCACCTAGGATGTGATCCCAAAAATAAATACTACATAAGGTAGGGGGTATGTTAAATGATTACATGTGCAATTTTCTCAAAAAAAGGAGAAAAAATATGTCGTTAGGGCACCTCAGGAAGAGGAAAATATTTTGAACTTTGACTGCACAAAATACTATGCATAAAAAAAAGAAAACCCTTTCCAGTTTGTAAGCATGTAAATATCATTGACCTACTATCAGGAAGAGGTGTGTACTACTGTCTTGTAAAACCATTCAATCAAAATTAAGGAACTGGCAATGCTCATAGCTGGTGAATATGTTGTCAAAGGCTTGTTCCACCCTTGTCTTGTCAAAGGCAGGCTGTTTCACCCTGTCTGTGCTGATGTCTCTGAGAGGGGATACAAAATGATCATTCAAATGCATGGGTGTACCTATGTCCGTGGACCATCAAAGTCTCACCCAAGATCCATATGAAATATAAATCTGACCAATTGAAATCTTTTCCTCTAGTCAAGCTTAGGAAGCTTAGCTGTACCATGTCTTTGTTACTGTTGCTAGCTGGAGAAGCTTTGAGATTTTGGAACATTTTGCATCAGTCTTCCCTTTTAAAGTTTCTAGCAATCAAAGATTTACTCATACCTTAGCACCATCTTTTTGGAACTGGTGACAAGGAAAATGCTTTTAATCAAATATTGAAAAAAAAAGTCATGCAGGGATTGCATCACTGAGTATATCAGCTTGACATGCATCTCTACTTTCCTATATCTATGATGTGGCACATGCTTTTCTACTCTTCCAGTGGAAGTGCAAACAGTCTAGTACTTATGCTACAACCTTTCTTTTGCAGAATGGCCTCAATGTTGTTCCTGTAATTGGCATGCTCTCAGATAAAGCCTTATTCAAGCCTGTCTTAAATAAAGCTGAAGTGGAGGACATCTTTGATGCACCTCTTGAGATGTTTCTAAAGGTACCTCTTTCTCTATCATGTGTTGTGGTGGAACAATTTTGTTGATGTTCCTTAATTCGTTTTCGCACATTAGATTCTTTATATGGTGCGGGTAAGAACACCACATTGCATAGTATTCACTTGTATCGCATCAACAGGACGACCACCGAGAACAAAACAAATGAATTGGATGGGCATAGATATCCCCGTCCAGTTTTTTCGACTATGAGGCGGACGGCAAAAAGTTTGTGATTTGGGGCTTAACTGCACACATCATGACGCATCGGCGGCAGTCATTTTGGGAGGAAACCATCATTTGACGAACTTCCCAGACCCAAATATGCAAGTGCACCTGTTGCCGGCACTAACGAGTCCAAACCCTGACGCAGCATAATCTGGATATAAGGGGCTGTTTGGTTCGAACTTGGTGCATGAAGCGCCTTGTTTGGCTGTAGAATTATGTTTCCCACTGTGTGATGGCTGGGGAAGGTACCAAAATTTGTTTGGTATATTTATTTATCTACAAGTATATAGATAGATGTAAGATGTATTTTGAGTATAGCACAGAAAATAGTGTTGAAACATTGCCAGTCTCATTTGAGATTTGGACAGTTGGGCGCTTGGTGAAAGAAGGCGGCCTGGCGCTGCTTTGTAAAAGGAAATGTGGATTAAACTCAGACAATATATGCCACACTCTAGAAATTGAAGCTTGTGATTGCTGTCATGCTAGAAGAGTACTACCTGGTACCAATTTCCTTATGCTTAGTTAGAATTATTAAAATTAATGTTATTATATTCAGATACTCTTAGTCAATAGTTTTGACTGGCACGTTTGTAGCCGCCCATTGTGTTGAACCTGCTAAATCAGTCAATATAGGCGATCACGCAGTTTGTTGACGGAGGGGTCCTCGCTGAAAGCGACATGGAAACAGCTCCGTCCACTCACTCGTGGTTGATTCCGGTTGTTATTATTAAATGATTAACTTAATAAATAATAGGAGCAATAGCACACTCAACAAGGCAAGTCACCCACTACCATATAAAATGATGCAAAACGATGAGACCACCCTGGCATATTAGATATAGCAATCAAGGATTAGCAAGGATCGCCTAACATATCAAGCAAGCAAAGGAAGAGGGGAAAGGAAGACAAGGCAAGGCAGCCCGTGACGATGTGCTGCTGCGGCGACGGCGGCGAGTGCCGGCCGCTGGGCTGGCTGCTGGGGCTGCCGTTCGCGCTGCTCGCCGTCCTCGTCTCCATCGTCGGCGCCATCATCTGGATCATCGGGTAACTACCTTTCTTTACCATACTTTCATTTTACCTCTGCTTGCGTGTGAATTCTCAGCGGTGACAACACGGCTTTGCTGTGATCCGTGCAGGCTGCCCATCTCTTGCATCTGCCCGTGCTGCCTCTGCGTGACGGTGGTGCTGGAGGCGGCGGTGGAGCTCATCAAGGCGCCGCTGCACGTCATGACCTGGTTCACCTCCAAGATACCCTGCTAGACAAGTAGTCGGAGTACCACATCTAGGCTTTCATTGTTTCACTTAAATGTTAGGCGAGGATTTTCATGTGAGGCCAATTGAGTTCTGATTCTGAACGGATTGTTTCTGTTGATCTGTATTCCTTTTCTTCTTGTGCTTCCTCGATCATCTTGATTATTTGAAGTTGAGAACTTGAGTCAATGAGTCTGATCACTAATGCGACTGCTTCTCGCAGACGTGAACAATCAGTTTGTTGGGTAAGTGGGTAGATTATATATAAATTATGTGTTCCTTTTTTTTTTTTTTTTTTCTTCGTTGGCGTTCTTGTTAGTTTCGACTGTAACTTTCCATGGCGATGATCACACGGGGTTCGTCAATTTCTGATATGGGCGTAACTTCCTAGCAATTCAGACGCAGGAGCGGCTTGATATGGGCGTAACTTCCTAGCAATTCAGACGCAGGAGCGGTCTGTCACATGCCGCTGTCCACCCAAGTGGAACACGGCAGTACGTGTGTTCCTGAATTTCAAGATCAGCTGGTTGGATTTCTTGCGGTGAAATTTGTCCATCCAAGTTTAAGTTTACGGCTTGGCACGGATGCTCGTAGTTTCCAAGATTTATTCTACGACTTCGACAACGAGGCATCTATAGTGACTTCGTGAATTTAAGATCTACTGGTTCAGTCTTTTTCGGAGGTGTGCATAGGGATATAGTTTGCGTACGTGTGTGAAAACAGTGAGTGTGCGTGTTGTGGTACTATGTAATCGGTAGTAGCTAACTATGTATAAAATGGGGCAATGCATGAGCAGAATCTCAAGCGCGCCTAGAACAGCAAAGGGTGAGTACTCGGTATGCAACCGAAATAGGAGGCAGTTAACTAACAACCGGTCATGCTATACGAGGAAAACACGATCATCGGCTTTCCCTACCCTATTCTTTCTTCTATGTGGAACTGTGATGGCCCGCTCCCTCCCTAAGGTCATGTTCCTATCTTCCGGAATGGATTGTTCCATTATATAAATTTATGAAGGAACAGTAAGGCCAGGATTTAATCTCTAGTAATCGAACGAGGCCTTAGCCTCACCAGTGCCCCCGGCCAGTGGCTCCCTCACCACTGGTTGTGCCGCCCGCCACCACACCGCTCCTCCCTTAACCTTGATCAGAGGAGCAAGTGCTCGAGAACCTCCCCCCTTATCGTGAGCTCTTTTAATTGAACACCCTCTACAAAGGAATTGCACATTGTCCTTTAGGTGACTGTTCTTTTCTGAGATGATCTCTGGTCTGATCGCATCATCTCTCAAGGGTCCCCGAAGCTCTTCTCTTTTGCCGAAGACACTAGAGTCTCGGTTAAGCAGGTGTGACAACACAAGACCTGGATTCAATCCCCATCTCTCCTTCCTTCCTAGCAAGCCTTTGGAGAGATAGAACAGTTACAACACCAGCTACCAACTATATATTCATTATGAGGTGTTTGATGTCTAAACCTTCAAACGGGGGCAATAGAAGTTACTCCAACAGATTCTACAATCTGGCTTTCCAACGGGTGGTAATTTGCTCACCACATCTTCGCCTAGCTCTTGAAGTTCAAATGCACGCCAAGAAATCAATTTTATTTTGTTGACCTAACCTCATATATTGAACACGAAGAGAATGCTAAGGCATAGGAACCTGAATGTGGTGGACAATGATGTTCTTTGTGTCCTCTGCGAGGATAGATGTGAACAGGATGTGGATCACCTTTTCTTCATTAGTCAATTTTTCAAATGTTGTTGAATGCAATTATCTTCTTTTGGGATGAGACTCTAGGATTGTATCCAAGATTGGTAATAGCTAGAAGTCAACTCAACCTGCCCTTCTTCACATAGATTGTCCTGATTACAAACTAGCAACTCAACTGGCTCAACAAGGATGGAAAATATCCTAGTCACCTTAACGCATTTGCAAACCTACTGGAAGTCCAATATGTGGATGCTCACCCCATCTGCACCTGGCTCTAGAAGTCCAAGTGCACCCCAAGAATCAAATTCTTTGTCTGGCTCATCCTAAATAGACAGACTAAACACAAAGAAAATGCTAAGGCACAAGAACATCAAATCAATCTTGTTTCCCAACAGGTGGATGTTCACCCCATCTTCGCCTAGCTTTGGAAGTCAAGTGTACACCAAGAATCAAATTCTTTGGTTGGCATCACGATGCTAAGGTGTAGAACCTGAATGCGTTGGACACTTATTTTCTTTGTGTCCTCTTGTCCTGATGCTGATAGATATGAAGAGGATGTTGATCACCTTTTCTTCACTTGTCAATTCTCCAAATGTTGGTAGAATGCAATTGGCTTCTCTTGGATTAGACTATAGGACTATATCCAAGATTAGTGATGGCTAGAAGTCAACTCAACCTTCCCTTCTTCATGGAGATTTTCATGATTGCAAGGGAGCTCTTGAAGATTAGAAATGATAGGATCTTCACCAATGGTTGAGTAGACTTCAATATCTAGTTCACGAGTTTTAGGAACCAATCTTTACTTCAATCTATTGGTTTCAAACTATATCTTGCTTTTTGCTTTTGGCTAGATGCCATTAACTAAGACCTTTTGTAAGTTTTTGACCCCCTTTTTTAATCCTACACCTATGGTTTTTAAAAATCTTCTAAAAGAGCATCATCTCCCCTGAATAAAGGAGACGCCCACTTCTCCCTATTCCTAAAGAAATGTAGGAGTCAAGTTTTTTAGGTAATTTGCTGCAGTAGTCCTCTCCTATAGTCTAAATTGATTTTTTAGGATATACTCGTAAAACAACTTAAAGGGAACAATGCATTATGAGAAATCCGGTGGAGATGTTCTTATACATAGGATGGAGGTGTTTTGTAGTTTAGTACTAGTCTTATTTGGTCTCTATATTGTTATACTTTTTTGAAAGCTTCTTTTTCATCAAATGGGGCAGGAACTTTATATCTATACCTACTAATAAAAGAGAAAATTTCAGTCCTATCTTTTTTCACCTTTTTTCTGCCTATTCTTCCACCTATTTTTCTGCCAACTGAAATTGACGCGGTTACGGAAAGTCACGGGAACTTTGTCTGCCATACGACAACTATTGGACGAAGAAGCCGCTAACAGAAAGACGGTTTCAGAGTCCGGGCCAAAGCCGCTCGAAAATCTCATTGTCGAGCCCAATAAATCCCAACTGAAGCCGCGCGCCTCTCACCTCAAACCCTCGCCCAGCTCGAGGACCTCGCCGCCATGGCTCACCGAGGGGGAGAAGGCGCGGTCAATGCTGAACCGCTACATCATGATGAATCAGGAGGAGAAGCACTGGCCCGGTAGCGCCGGCTACCCTTCCTCGCCTCTGAGTGCCACGACCAGCCGACGCCAAGTGCGGGCGCTCCGAGATCCTCCAGCAGATTGGCGCCAAGGTCACCGACATCCAGAACGAGGGCCTCAGCGCGAGCACCGCCTCCGCGACCTCAACGACGGGATCAACAAACTCCTCTGCGAGCGCGGCCATTGGGAGTGCCGCATCGTCGACCTCGGCGGCCACGGCCACGACTACTCCCGCATCAGTTCCAACGCCGCGCTCATGACGACAGACCTTGACGGCAACATAGTCGCCGTCCCCGACCACTCGGGCCGTGGACCGGTGTACCGCTACTTTGGCGCGGCCAGGAAACTCCTTGGCGTGCGGGAGCTCTTCGACGAGCCACAGCCGCCCGAGATGAGGAAGCGCCGCCGCACCGGCTACGAGATCCACATGCGCATCATCACCGGGTACTATGGATACTATGGCTACGAGGACGACGTGCTAGAGCGCCTTGAGGCCCATGCCAAGAAGCGCATGCGGGAGGCCATGAAGGGTGACCTACTGACCTGGTTGTGGCTGGAGGGTCCAGCGGGGAGGCTGCTGCTAGAGATGCTGTTTGACGGGGTGGAGCATGGAGGGGGTGGAAGAGGAGAGGAAGCGCAGCGAGGGGGGCTGCTGGGAGGGAATTTGTTGCACATGATGTGCCGCTACCTGATGAAAAGGAGATTGAGCGTATGGTGTTAGAGAGGAAGAAGAAGGAGCTGCTTAGCAAGTATGCCATCGATTCCCTGCTGGTTGAGCAGGAGGAGGCCAAGGAGATGCTCAATGTTTTTCTTTACAATAAAAATCGTCTTCAAAAACTATAGTTAAAATTTTGTTCAAGAAAGTTTAAATAAAACATTGCTACAACACAAGTTCAAACGCAGAGCGTAGTATAACCAACACAAATTGTACTAATCTCTCATGTGATCCCCAAAGCACGATATTGTTTACCAAAATAACCATAAACTTTTTACAACTTTAATTATAAAAAAGGTGACATAAAATGTACATATCTAATCATATAATTTTGGTATTCAAAAGTAAAAGCAAACGGGGCATATTTTCTAGTAATAATAATGAATGGCAGGTACATAAGTCTTAGAGACAGAAATAAAAGATTTTATTTTTATAAAAAAAATGTTAGGGTTTATCCTAATTTTCAGCCCAGTCTACAATCTAGATAGGCACAGCCCGTGCGACACACTTATGGCACAATTATTTGTTTGGAGAGAGATTTTGCTAACTATGGGTAACCTATAACTGGGTGATGCACTTTTAGGCTTGACAATTTGACATGTGTTTTGACACAGTAAGCAATTCCCTTTTTATATTTTCTTTGAATATGTTTACACGTCAGTCCCTGTATGAAATACCTTCGTTTTCAGGTTACACGGGCAGTAAAATTCACTCTAGATTGCAAAACACGCCATGCAACATAAAGTCCACTGCAGGCAAAATCCATGCCAGATTAAGACAATCTTTATTCGCTCGACACTGAAGTCCTGACCAACGGTCCAACCAATCATAACCAACATAGGATAATTTTCGTTAAGCAGGCGAACTATCCCTCCAACGGATTTCATGAACCCAGATGTCCTTTTCTCTACCGACTCTGTCTCCCATCAGCATCATCACAAGATCAGTAGGCACGTAATCACCTGTGCTACAATCTACATGCCTTTTATTTGATCGTTGCTATGCAGCTGGGGTGACGCCTTTCCGGTTTCCACACCGGGTTTCTGTTGCAGATCTGAAGGAAGGCGGCTTTGGCCGGAGGCTATATGATATAAAATATTCCCTGATCCAGAGACCTTTCATTAGCCGCCATCTTATGATGACTGATGGCAGAAATGTACTTATATCATGCCTGACTGAACCTGTATCATCGTTGTTAAAGTGTGCATGAGTTGCTGTACTTTGAGAGACCCGTGCTTTTGAACAATCTAAATGATCAATGTCTGAATTCTGACGATGCTTTCCATCTCCTGCTCATTCCAGGCGCTTGATGCCCAGTATGCCCAGTCTTGAGCCTTGTTCAAAAGCCCCGGAATAGACATGACATCGATCTATCCACTCTCCTGCACGGCTCGAGCATAATCAAAAAAGCTGTTAGAAGCCAGTAAGCCAGGTTCAGCTGCCTGCACATATGCTTTTTGATCGATCACTATTGCTCCATGTGTAGAGCTGTCAACCATGGAGATGGAGCCTGTAGCCTCCAGCGGGATGAAGCTGCATTGCATCTGCACTTCTGCATCTATACAGGTCACACCGTGGGACACAAATTATTGGATCGGCTGCCCCAACTGAAAATACCAACTCCTGATGCATTATCATTATAATGCATACCCTATAACCAGCTGTGCTGATCGTTCGGCCGCCTTACGCAATCTGTCCTTTGCAGAGTACGAACAGATAAAGAGTCGTTGGACTCCAGCCCGGAGTTGGTCCTGCCCGGCGGCGCTTTGAGAGTGTGTTCAGCGGCGGCGAATAGGAATAGAGAGCATGCGGCATATCCTAGTCACGCACCAAACGTTTGCAAAGCAAAGCACGTGTGCGTGCCCAATGCATGCATGCTCTGCTTCGTCCAAGTTGGCCTCTTGGACCAGCTCCAATCCATCGGCGTTCACATACAATACATGCATGAACCAGCGATGAGAAGCTTGGATCTGAACTGCTGGGTAGAGTACACCTATCCCTAGCTATGTCAGATTAGCCCATTTTAGATGAGGCTCAACCTTCACACCACAGACTTTTGTAAAAAACGTGACTGAGAATTTGCCTATTATATGATCATATGAAATACGGGTGGGGACGTCGTCCCCCCCAGGTCCTGGTTTTTTTTTATGATCATAGACACGTACGTACAGACAAGTCATGTCTATGGTAAGGACAAAATGCATGTGTGATGAATCCTCATCAGTCATCACAGACACATACAGACAAAACACATCTGTGATGATTTCGTCATCACAAATACAAATGACTCTAATGAGGGTCATTAAAGACACGCATATATAGCAGAAACTTGTCTAATCCCGGCATCACCACCGGTTCTGTTAGGTTCGGTGGTGGCTATGGCGACGAGATAGGAACACGGCGGCGCACTAGAACGGTGACGACGCTAATCTACAACTACTTCTATTGCAAGTAATAAGGTAATAATACAAGTAAATTGTTCAGACTTGACTTCCTCTCCTCTCTTCCTATCTATACTCAGCCACTAGTGGGCTCATTCTCTTTACAGGACCCGGACGCACTCGGAACACAACTGATTGCAGCCCACTGAGGCCCAGACACTTGTGCTCTTGACACGCTTTCTCCTTGGCCTGTGTTCTGGCTCAGCTTTGTGCTCCACTGCAGGGGAGGTGCTGACATCCCTCCCTCCTTGAGTTTGGGCATGTCCCCATGCCGGAGCTCGTGGGAATCGCTGCATCAGAGCTTCTGCATCTTCCCAAGTCGCGAGGTCGTCAGGCAAGTTGGACCATTTCACCAAGAACTGCTTGACAGCCTGAGGCCCTTGCTGATGAAGTCGCTACTGCAATACTTTTCTCAGGAATCTGCAACATATCATCAGGGTCTGGCAAATTACCTGATCTAGGCAATGAACTTGGCGGTGCCGGCTTCAACAAGGAGACGTGGAACACAGGGTGGAGCAACGAGGATGATGGCTGCTGAAGCTTGTATGCCACCGAGCCTATCTTGTCAAAATCTTGTAAGGGGCCGAAATACTTGAAGGCAAGCTTGCTGCAAGAGCGAGGTGCGAGAGAAGATTGCACATAGGGCTGAAGGCGGAGAAATACCATATCACCAATGTTGAAGGCACGTTCAGTCCTGTTCTTGTCGGCCTGGGACTTCATACGTTGCTGAGCACGGAGCAAGTGCTGACGGACTAACTGCAACATAGTCCACCGCTCATCCAGCGTTGCTTCGACGTCGGGCACAAAAGAAACCGAGGTTGCAGATAAGCCAAAATGGCGGGAGGGTGGCCATACAGTACCTCAAGCGGTGAACGCCCCAGAGCTGAATGATTGCTCGTGTTGTACCAATACTCGGCTAGCGAGAGCCACTTACTCCAACGTCGAGGAGTTGAGTGGACAAAGCATCGGAGGTATGTCTCGAGGCATTGATTGACCCGCTCGGTTTGGCCATCCGACTTCGGGTGATATGATGTACTCATGGCTAGAGTGACATCAGAGAGCTTGAAGAGTTCTTGCCAAAAGTTGCTTGTAAACAGAGGATCGCGATTAGAAATGATCTTTGCCGACATGCCGTAGAGCTTGAAAATATTATCCAAGAAGGACTGTGCAACTGAAGCGGCTGTAAAGGGGTGGTGAAGAGGAATAAAGTGTGCAAATTTGCTGAACTTGTCGACAACCACCATAATGCAGTTTGCTGACCCAGACGTGGGCAGGCCACTGATGAAATCCATTGTCACAACTTGCCAGGTTTCTGTAGGGACCGGTATAGGACTGAGTAATCCCGGATACTTAGCTCGATCTGGTTTTGCTTGGATGCAAACGGTGCACTGAGCCACAAAGTCACGGACAGACTTCTTCATTCCACGCCCAAGGAAAAGCTTCTTCATACGATAGTAAGTCACTGGGAACTCAGGTGGCCACCTGCAGCACTATCATGCATAGTAGAAATGAGGCGTCGCTGTAAGAGTGGATTATGCCCAATCAAATCCTGCCGTTGCTGCGAATGATTCCTCCCCGTGGGGAATACTATGGATGAGCCTGTGGACTGATGGAGAGCTCTTGGAGCAGCTGTTGGGAGAAGGGATCTGTAAGATAGCCTGCCGCGACCTCATTGAGCCAAGCTGGGACTACAGCGGAAATGGCTTGCAGTTGAGCAGACGGGGCCGGGTGCCGAAAGTGCGTCTGCTGCCGCATTTGAAGAGCCAGGCTTGTATACGATCCGGTACTGGAGGCCTGCTAACTTGTAATGCATCTTTACTTGCCATGGAGTGTTCAGCCTCTGGTCGGACAAGTGGGTCGGAGAGTGCGGTGTGGTCTGTGAATATCGTGAACTCGTCGTGCTGTAGGTAGGACCTCCATTGCTCCACAGCTACGAGAATAGCGAGATATTCCTTGTCGTAAGTGGACATGGCACTAGTCCGGGGACCCGGGGCTCGGGCTGACAAAAGCCAGAAGGGTGCCCATCTTGTAACAAGACTGCGCCCGACGCCTGAATCGGCTGGCGTCGGTGCGGGAGCTGGAACGGCTTGCTGAAATCGGGCGAGCAAGCATAGGTGTTGACACGAGTGCCGTCTTGAGAGCCCGAAGGCGGAGGTATGAGCGGATGTCGGGGAGAACAGAACCCCTTTCTTGATATAAGTCGGACGGAGGGCGTGCCAGGAGAGCAAAGTTTTTGACCAATTTTCGGTAATAACCTGCCAACCCGAGTCAACTCCTTGACATCACGAGGGAATAGGCCATGACTGAACCCGTCTCGGATCTTGGAAGGGTCGGTAGAGACACCAGCACTACTCACCACATGGCCCGGATACGAGATTGACTGTTTTGCGAACCGACATTTCTTTGAATTTGACATTCAATTGTCAGGACCAATGCCAGCTCAAACACTTGTTGGAGATGGTCAATGTGCTCGACCCGATGATCGATATGTAGATCGGTATGTCGTTGAAGAACACCAAGGCAAGCCCGTGGTAGAACGGGATGCAACATAGAATTCATCGCCCCTTGGAAGGTGTTGGGGCACCCGTGAGTCGAACGACATGACGTTGTACTCGAATTGTCCCCAATGAGTCATGAATGCCGTCTTGTACTCTTCGCCGGGAGCGGCGGATTTGATTGAACCCTACCGAAGGTCGCGTTGAAAACCAGCTTGCACGAGACAACTCATCCAGGAGTTCATCGACAACCGGTATAGGGAACTTCGATTTGACTGTAAGGGAATTCAACATTTCTGTAGTCGACGCGAAAAACGCCAATCACCGTCCTTCTTTCGAACCAGCGAGCGAGGAGATGAAAAGGAGCTGGAGCTAGGACAAATCGGACCGGCGAGCATTTCGGACACTTGTTTCTCAATTTCGGTCTTGAGCGCAGGCTTGTAGCGATCTTGTTGAATAGCCACTGGGGACGCCCCCTGGTACCGGTGGGATCTTATGATCGCGAAGCTCACTGAGAGGAGGTAACTCTGTAGGCTCCTTGAACAAATTAGCATAAGCATCAGAAGTTGTTGCACCACCGAGAGTCGGCTGCGGCACAGTGGCACGGGCATAGCAATGTGGAGCAACTCAAACAAAAGCGAAGGATGATCATCGCAGCACACCCCCTCGGAACTGCATAGTCACGGCCATAGGGAATCTGAAGCCACTTGTCAACCCAATCAACCTACATTGGGGAGGACTCGAGCCAATCCATCCCAGGATCATGTCGTATGACTCGAGTTCAAGCACTCGCGGGGGCTAGACGCGAGGCTGAATCCACTGAACTGTCCATTCGTGCTTGAGGCAACTCTGAATCGCAAGTAATGGCTGCGCCGTCAGCGACTCTGACAGACACGGGTTGCAGTAGTGCATGAGCGCCAGAGAGTTTGGCGCAACGAGAGGAGGCGATGAAAGAGTGGGTACTTTCGAATCAGTAGGATCTGAACTTCGTGGCCTTGGATCTCGCGCCTCTGAGCTGCAGAGTCTTGGGTGAGTAGGCTTTGGAAGCTGCTGAATCGGACAGAGCCATGAGACCTCACTGTCCGCTAGGGCGTCTGAATAGGCTCTTTGGGCTCGGCGATCTTCGGCGGGCTCAGCGAGGGCGCGTGCGGCGAGTGCGGACCTCTGAATGGCATGTGCCCGGGCACCGCCGGGACAACGGTGGCTAGGAACCCACCGATCGCCCGCGGCGAATACAGAGTCCGCTCGCGCGGCGGTAATCACGTAGGGACGCCAGCCTGTCGTCAACTATTCTTGGCCGCTGGGGAGCATGACGATCGCGGTGCTTTCGAGCTGCTGACGGCGACTTCCGGTGGAGGGTTTCTTGTAGTCGGAGCGGCATCGGTGCGCCCGTGCTTGAGGCATTGCGAGCCAACAATGATCCATCCGCTTCGCTGAACTCCCTTGGTTTGACGGTCGCTTCTTCCTGCAATACTTGCGAGCTTGCGGGCGTGCTATCGAGATCTTGTGGTGAAGAGACCATAACAATAAGCGCGAATGTCGGGCGTAAGCCATCGATAAATCTACGGGTGTGGGCTAAGGTGTTAGGGTAAAAGGTTGGTATGGCGAGGAGCCGCTCGATAAGGGGCTGTGAAGCGATCGACATAGTCGGTGTCTGTGCTGGTCATCTTGATATGAAACATTTGGCGTAGGAGGGAGCTCGTGTTGGTCGGCTGTTGAAGCTCGTGCACTAGAGCGGTGAACGACTCCCAAGAGATACCGTGCAATCGATGCTCAACAGATTGGAGCCGGTGAAGCAGCGGCATGAACAAAGTGGTGAGTGGAATTAAAGTGATCCACATCGATGGGTGGGCGTGGTACATATGGAAGTAATTGGTTGCTCGGGTCATGCATAGTTTGGGATTATCGCCGTCAAATTGGGGAAAGTGGAGTTTTGGTAGATGACCCATCTTTGCTATGTGGGCTGTTGGAAAAATTTGGTTGAAAGTGGTTATATGGCTCTGATTTGGGCATATGGGTGAGCAAGTGGTGGGGGATATGATTGGAACAGGGGATGGGTGAAATTGGTTGTAGTTAGGAATTGGGGGAGGCTGGGTAGGGTATGTTGGTGGATTTGGGGAAATTGGTAGGGCGGGTTTTGGTGGTGGTGGGGGATTTGGAGGAACCGAGAGATGGATCGACGAGAGGTGGGGGAAAGTGGAACTCGAGCGTACCATTGGCCGGGAGCGGGGCTGTGGCCATGAATGGACCAAATCCACGAGTCCCGTGTAGTCGTGGCATCGCCCGGTGCCGTTGAGGCGGTCGATCGGTGCTTGGCCGGCGATCAACTCGATGAACGGCGGTGGTGTGGCCACCGGTCGGTGGGTAGAGCCCGGCGAGCGCTCCGCCTGCGGCGCATGGAGCGAGTGAGCTCGGCGGCGGGCGCCACGCCTCAGCGCGATCGTGGGCGACTCGAGGGCTCTCGCGCTCGTCCCGGCTGGTCTGGGCGTCGGTGTAAGCGGATCTGCTCGAGCCCGGTGACGCGCTGCTCGGTGACAGCGCCGCCAGTGTCCTCCCGGTTGGCGGCGGCGGCGGCGATGGTGTCTTGGGCGTGGGCATACCGCTCGAGCTGCGTCGATCGCCCCTCGGCGGGCGGCGATTGTCGGTGTCGGTGGCAGCGTCGGTGATGCGGCGATCTGCGCACCGCCGGCGACTCGAAGTCGCAGCGCCCGAGATCCTCGGATCTGCTGGATGAGGCGCGATCGAACCTTGAGGATACAACCGGATCCATGAAGCCGCGAAGCACGCCAGAGGCGGGTGAAATGGGGATGGTGGATTCAGCACGGAAGGACCGTAGGGAGCTGATACCGGTGTTAGGTGCGGTGGCGGCTATGGCGGCGAGATAGGAACACGGCGGCGCTCAGAGCGGCGGCGGCGCTAATCTACAGCTACTTCTATTGCAAGTAAGGTAATAATACAAGTAAATTTTTTCAGACTTGACTTCCTCTCCTCCTCTCTTCCTATCTATACTCAGCCACTAGTGCGCTCATTCTCTTTACAGGACCCGGACGCACTCGGAACACAACTGATTGCAGCCCCACTGAGGCTGAACACTCTTGTGCTCTTGACACGCTTTCTCCCTTGGCCTGTCTTCTGGCTCAGCTTTGTGGTCCACTGCAGGGGAGGTGCTGACAGGTTCTAAACCCAACAGTGGTAATAAAAATAGAAGAATATGTGTCTTATTAGGATTGAAACTCAGGACTTCAATATTCACATTGTATGGAGGGAGCGTCCATACCATCCAAGCTACATGACACTTGAGACTATACAACTGAAAGCGGTTCTTTTAAGTTTTAACTACTCAATTCCAAATCTTGTAATAGATATTTGACACTAAATGATCTCAAATGAAAAGGTGGTTAACTGGAAAATTATAGGTCTCGTTGAATACTACAGCTTTGATGTTGACCTCTATCCAGCATTGTTAACCTAGTCCAACAGTCCATGATCTTTTAGCATAGTGGTATCGCCTCTTCGCCCTCTATTTTCCGAGGAACAAAAGCTACCCACTACGTACATAATAGAGCCCTAGCTACCTAGTCTAACCCTAGCTAGAAATGCTTCAGTAGAAAAGCAAAGCTTATGCTGGAACAGTGGGATGCACGCAGAAGATTAGAATCTCCATCGAAAAGACACAAAGTCACGAGAGAACAAAGAAAAGAACAGGTTCTCCCATGCATGTTCTAGTCCAGCTTCCAAGCAATGTGAGGGGACCAAACTACAGACGACAAGCACACGAAGCCTCTAAGAGCTGGAGACTGCAACGCTGGCACATCAAAGCACCAAAGACATAAAGAGAGACAAGACACGTACGTACCAAAATATAAAAGAGAGACAAGACAAGGGGTATGTCTAAGCTTAACAGGCAGTACAGAGCCTTGGCCATCCACTTAGTTGGTCCGTAGCTGTTTCCATGTTGTTATCACTACAGACCGTTTTGGTTTTGATGATTTTTTGGTCTGCCTAACTGATTTTGTTCATGATTTGGGTGAAAAGGTTTGCAAAATGATGGAGTACACACCGCACTGCCTACCTCTAAGTTTTCTTGTTTTTTTTTTTTCTCGATCGGCACGTGTTTTTCATTAAGAGGTAGGAAAACAAATTCAAATACAAAGACTAAGACATCACTGCCGGCCTCCAAAGAAGGAAAACCAAAAGAAGCCCTAACTACTGGATCCAAGTTTTTTGATTGCATGGCTAACCAATTTGCGACCAAGGACCTCGCACACTCAGCGGCCCGTCGGTAGGCTCGTAAGAAGCCCTCCGCTTCTCGTCGCGCGGAGAAGGAACACCTGCATACATACAACTTTTTCCCTCTCTTTCTCTGTAAAAAAAGAATGATAAGAATTTTTCTGAATCTTGTCCCAGAAAAGGCGATGGTGATCGATATATGAACTCCTTAGTTCTCACTGTTAAACGCTTGATCTGCAGCCTCGTCCCTACGATTTGTCCATTTGAGCCCTCGTCTCCTGTGTACAGAAAACTCATCATAGTAGAAGGTTTTATATAACGCGCAATATCATCGATCGCTCTTTTACAGTGTGGTTCTTTTGGGGTGTCAAGTAATAAAGAGGATTCTTATGCATCAGTTTGATATGAGATGTTTCTATGATCACTGTCCTTTATTCCCTTATACAAGATAATAACCACTTTGTTCTTTGACATCCCAAAGATGATTCTGCATTTGTGGGTGGAACAAAGTGGCCAAGCAAACTTTGGGGTCAGGTATGCAAGAACATGGGCAAATGTCTGTGAACATGAAAGAGCTACGCCTTACACTGGTGCACGAAGAGCTAGTAGTTGCATACAAAGGTGATAAAAGACTATGTGGGCTCGCAACTGACGTTTCACTGGAAGAGGCAAACGATTTTCTGGTCACCCAATCGCCTTGCTATCAATCAGTTTTGTTCTTTATCTCAACGGCCGTGGACAGTCCATGTGTGTCAGTGTGTGATATATATGCAGAATATGCCGTTTGGATCAAATAATTGGATACATTGCATGAACATGTGTGTGCACTGTTGAAGTGAAGGTGACTTGGGTTCTTATCACTTTTCTTTTCCAAGTTCCTCTCAAGAAAAATAAATACACTTCTTTTGCTTGTGGGGACATAATCATATATACGGGTGATTGAGATTGCAAAGAATGAAGGTTCTTTGGTACTGCTGATTCGTGAGGAGTATTTCTGCAGAATTGGAAGACTTGTTTTTAGTGCCATGCTTTAGCAGATGCCTGTTTTCAGGATTGCAGCATTTTTAAACTGTCAGTTGATGGAGAAATTTAAAATGCCTGTTTGGTACTATTCATCTATCTTTGCATCCATGCATATATACAGTTCCGTTGAAGCTGCATTTTCCCATCCATGCTGAAATTTCGTTGACACCATGCCTGTTGCCTGACATCCACATCAAAATGAATTCAGTCTTATCCAAAATGGATGGGCGTATGAGCAAAACAAATTCCCACATCCTTTTCACGTTTCTGTGTACAAGAACAGTTGTAGCACGGCCATAGCAGGTTGGTAGTAATAGACGGACCAATGTAGACGGCTGTGACCCAAACCAAGCAAGTGGAAGGTGATGTAGGACTTGCTCCAGTCCAGATCAACCGTTTGTTGCCAACTTCGATCAAAATAGAAAAATTGCATTTTCACGTAATATCACGGGTCACCGTGGTACCTTCAGCTACTACCTACTCGACTTTGCCCCCAGCACAGCAGAGCACTGAAATTCAGAAAATAGAGACGTGTAGAGGTGCATCTCTTCAACGAGTCCACGACGGCACCTGCACGTAGCTTTCCCTTCCCTAATCCAAGCCAGCTTTTGTTCTTTCTCCATCAATCGTCCTGTGCCTCTAGATAATGAATGGCATGTGATGGAGCCAGCTGACAGTGTGTTCATTCATCATGTGCATCAGTGCATATCATTACTACCTCATTGTTACAAGTCTACTAGTACAAATCAAAGAAGGGTCAGAACGTCTTGTGCAGTAATTTGGAATGCAGTGTGGTAGTATGTATCTACAAAAGAAAATGTAAAGAACATTAAATCAAATGTAATGTACTTTGTATCAATGCAGCATCTCTCTCAATCCGTGCTCTCCCAGCCAGCTAGCTTTTACTGGTTTCACGGTATGACGCCAATGAATTGAAGCTGGACGACGATACGTACGTACGTAGGCGAGGAGGATCCGAGAAGGAAGCAACCAAAGCAAGGTCCAGGCGTCAGCGAAGGGAACAGGGATATATCGCAGCGTGTCAGCAGCCGGACAGCGACGCTGCAACCGCCGTCCCCGCGGCGCCTATAAATCCTCCCGTGCGTCCGTCCACATGGCCGCACCGCCCAGACACGGGTGACACTGAGCACGCACGACCTGGCGCTTTAACTCTCGTCGTCCAGCGTCCCGGCAGTCACACGTAACGTAATTCGATCGGTGTGAGTGCGCGCGGCTGACGATGGCGACCGGCGGCAAGGCGGCGGCGGCGCGGATGCTGGGGCTTCTGCTGCTGCTGTGCGTGCTCCGGCACGGGGCGGCGCAGCGGTACAACGCCATCTGGAGCTTCGGCGACTCCATCTCCGACACCGGCAACCTCTGCGTGGGCGGGTGCCCGTCCTGGCTCACCACGGGGCAGTCGCCCTACGGGGAGACCTTCTTCGGCAAGCCCACGGGTCGCTGCTCCGACGGCCGCGTCATCGTCGACTTCTAGCCGAGCACTTCGGTCTGCCACTGCCGCCGGCGTCCAAGGCCGGTGGCGACTTCAGAAGGGGCGCCAACATGGCGATCATCGGCGCCACCACCATGAGCGCCGACTTCTTCAGCTCCATCGGTCTCAGCGACAAGATCTGGAACAACGGTCCACTGGACACCCAAATCCAGTGGTTCCGCGACCTGCTCCCCTCCGTCTGCGGGAAGGACTGCAGGAACTACCTGTCCAGGTCGCTGTTCGTCGTCGGCGAGTTCGGCGGCAACGACTACAACGCGGCGCTCTTCTCGGGGCGGTCCATGGCGGAGGTGCGAGGGTACGTGCCCAGAGTGGTGAGCAAGCTCGTCCGCGGCCTGGAGACGGTGATCAGGAGCGGCGCCACGGACGTGGTGGTGCCCGGGGTGCTCCCCATCGGCTGCTTCCCCATCTACCTCACCCTCTACGGCACCTCCAACGCCGCCGACTACGACCGCGACGGATGCCTCCGGAACTACAACGCGCTCTCCTACTACCACAACGCGCTGCTCAAGCGCAGCCTCGCCGGCCTGCGCCGGACCTACCCGCACGCCCGGATCATGTACGCCGACTTCTACACGCAGGTCACCCACATGATCCGGACACCTCCACAACTTCGGTGAGTAGCCATTTTACTTCATGTACTGGCTTTGTGTCGTTGCTAGAATCCAGTTGGCGTGCGGGAGTCGAAGTCTCAGTTACCACGGAATGTGTAGCACAGGCAGGACTAGGATGGAAAAGGGATAGATCCAATCCAAAGCAGGGATATCTTGGTGCATGCATAGTTAGAGAGCATTGCAAGTTTAAATCTTTTGTTTTTTGTTTGGATTCTTAGCCCACCAATGACTCATACTGGTCAATTATATATGCCCTGGGGGACCATGCATGCATGCATGACCTTTGTCCAAACGGTCAATTTGGAATCAATACCCTCCTAATTGATCCAGTTGGCATGCGTATTATTTATGCATCATACAACCAATAATTCTGATGAAACATGGATGTGCTTTGGTATAATAATAGGATGAAAGCCTGTCATCGACACCGTTGTGTGTGGCATAGATATCATCTTATAAACCACTGTGTAGTGTAGTATATACTACCAAAGCCACCCGTTGTGATTGGCAAAGATACTCACACATGTAGCATATCAGTCGCTATAGCAACTTAACGAATCCCTTCTTTTAATGCACTGTTTTATCTTAAACAAAGTTTCTCAAAGCACATTACTGATAGATGCTTAGTTCACGTGATGGAGCACGCTAGCGCGCAATCCAAGGTGGTGTTCTTTATTAACTGTAATGTAATCAGGCTAGGTAGCTAATGATAGTTGGTGTGATGGACATTTCTGCAGGGCTCAAGTACGGGCTGAAGGTCTGCTGCGGCGCCGGCGGGCAGGGCACGTACAACTACAACAACAAGGCGCGGTGCGGCATGTCCGGTGCCAGCGCCTGCGCCGACCCGGGCAACTACCTCATCTGGGACGGCATCCACCTCACGGAGGCGGCCTACCGCTCCATCGCCGATGGCTGGCTCAAGGGCCCCTACTGCAACCCTCCCATTCAGCACTGATGAGCTACCTATAGCAGCATTCATGCGTGAGTTAATCGTGTGTTGTTTGTTTAGGGATAATTAATTATTGCCATGTGCGTACGTACGTCGTCGCCGATGATCTAGGTTCTTCATGTAGACAAAGTGAGTGATGGGTTTGTTATTTGGTTGTCAATTATTCATGGAGGTAGGTGGTTTGTTTCGGTGTGCTGGGGACAATGAATAAATGTGTAATGGATCGACTCTTTGAAATTAACCACATAGTGAAGAACAATGAGCTCACGTCGCTCATTAGCTGTTGAAGAAAACAAATGGTTACAAAAAAAAATAATTAAAGATCTTGATTTTTTTCTCTCCAATGAAAACTGGACTGAGCTTTTATCATCCATGAATGAGATGAATGGCAAGACTATTATATGAAAGTGAGAAATAGCCATTTTCCAAAGCAAACATTTTAAGACGTCCGCCACAAGGTTTAGAAGTTTGCATTGGTTAGGGTTGACTGCTTTAAATTTTTATTAGGCAAATTCAACAACCCTCGAGTTTATGACATTTAGTCGTTACAGCCAACACACACACTAAGGATATGTTTGGTTAAGCCTATGAAAAGTGTTTTTGCTGCTGCTGTTGTATGAAACTAGGGTTCCACGCCAAGCACACCGGGAGTATCTTGGGCGCTCGAAAGGTTGCAATCAACCTTGGCAGCGAGCACCGCGGCGTGATCAACCACAAGCGATCAAGAGACCGTTAGGGCCGATGTAGAGCTTCGGTGACGACTAGAAGAACCTCGAACGCGCCGGGAAGACCCGTCGGGAGGGCGCACGTGAGGGGTGCCCTAGGACCAGCAAGACCGCCCTAGGCGTCGGCGAAATTCACGGAGAACGCCGAACAGCCCAGGGTAGGGGAAGTTGACCTCAAGCAAGACGATGGTAGATGTGTTTGCGATTGGATGCGAGATGGGAACAAATCGGTTATGAACTCCCTTTATTATATAGAGGAGGGTGGTCTTATCTTTGGACGTTTCCAATCTCCAAAAAACCGACCCAAACACGATTAGGAAGAGATCGGTTGGGATCGCACGGACACGACCCGTGTCAGCGGGTTGACCGGACACCGACCGTCCACGACCCGATGCTGCGATCACTAGCGGGCCCCTGGTTGGTTCGAGCTCGAAGCGTCTGAAAGACGCTGGCCGACCCGGATTTCCGACGAACGCTACCGCACGACCTGGCTTCGCGAACATGACGGATGCGCCGGTCACTACGCGTCGGTCGATTCGAGAACTTCAAATCGCGTTACACGCGGCGGCCGGGCCGCGCACGGCCGGACGGTCGACGGTCGCCTGGTCACAGTCACTCCGAGAGAAGCTTGCCTCGTTCTTCCTCAAAAATTTGGCTAAAGTGCGGAATTTTACCATGTCTTAGACCAATCCATTTTTGGGTGTCAACATATGCCCCCCTGTTTTTTCAGTAGAGTTGCATGAACACGAAAAACAAGACAAAAAAATCCAAACAACATGAATGCCCATCGTATCGGTTGTCCGTGGCTAAGGCGATACTATGTATCGGCCATTTTTGTTTTAAGGGCGATGCATGCATCGGCCATTGTTTGGAGAGCACTAGGCCTCTTGCCAAACACTAGGGAAATATTTTTTCAAATACCTCCCGTTAATCGCCTTTGCTTGGCGTTCTCCACTCATTGACTCAAGCACATAGGAGTTCCTAAATATCACCTTGACCACTTTGAAAGGGCCCTTCCAATTGGGTGACCACTTGCCAAACTAATTGCTTTTTCGTTCCTATCGGTAATATAGTTTGCCATACTAAATCACCGATTTGGAATGATTTGCTCTTGACTTTCTTGTTGCGAGGCTCTAGCAACACGGGCTTTATCTTTTTCTATTTCCTTTAGAGCTTGCACTCTCTTGTCGGTTACCTCCTGTCGATGTCGAGTCCATCATCAAATCATGATACATAGTAGGAGATAGAACATGATGCATCCAAATTTACCTCAACGAGTAACACCGACTCTTGACCATGCACCAAACTCATAGGGGAGTAACTTTAGTTGCACCATGCCTCGATATACGATGAGCCCACAAAGCTTCCGACAAGACTTCATGCCACCTTCTTGGATGTTCATCTATTTTATTCTTAATAAGCTTGATCAAAATCTTGTTAGTGGATTCCACATGACCATTGCCTTGAGCATAATATGGAGATGAATTGAGCATCTTAATTTTATATGATTCGCAAAATCCTTTACCTCCTTTGCCATAAATGACGTTCCTCGATCTCAGTAGTTAATGTTTGAGGAATGCCGAATCTATTATGGTTATTATTATTATTTGTTATTGTTATTGTAGTATTTAATTTTTAGTACAATCGTTGCTTGGGACTAAATATTTTAATGGGGCATAGATGAATGATTATTTGCCAAGAAAATTATGATAATTTCTTGCTATGATTTGAAACCATTTAAAATGTGGGTGCTTTTATTTTTTAAGGCATAAAATTTGAGCTAAGTTCTAAAGTTCAATATTTTCAATTACATTGCGTTACTATTTAGAGAATTACGACCTTTGTATTAAATTGTCTTTTGTATAATGTTTTATTTCCCATATAATGATTATTTTTCACCACAAAATTGACTTTGATTTTGTAGTTAGAATGGAATTAACAAGAAATTCAAATATGAGAATTCATTATGTTTCATGTATATTATATACTTAATTTATATGTATGTGTCTACAGTATTATGTTTTAGTGTCTCTTTTTTTATTTCTATCTAACAATATCGTCATATGGTAAACAAAAATAGAATTTTGCCACTTTAATTAATTTCTTTTATCAATTTAATTTGTTATCAACCAACACTTCTAATAGCATTTTTGCCAATAATTTTTTTTATCATTAGTGACATAAACTCCTACTCTCATTCCTTTTTCCTCACTAGATGCGGGAACCTTTCTTCTCTCATTACCTCATTACTTTCTTCCTCATTAGGGAAAAAACTCCTTCCATCATTACTTTCTCCCTCATCGGGAGCAGAAACTCTTGAAACTCCATCTTTACTTCCCTCATTAGGTGTAGAAACTTTCATAACATTCCTCATTACATTCTTCCCCATTAGGGGCAAAAAAACTCTTTCCCTCGTTATTTTCTTTCCTCATTAAGGGTGGAAACTTCTTCCCTCATTACTTTCTTCCTCATTAGAGGCACTAACTATTTCTACCATTACTTTTCTTCCTCATTAGGGGTAGAAACTCCCTTCATTCATTATTTCATTACTTTCTTCTACATTGGGCTTTTCGTCCTATCCCACATAACGTAATCCAATCCCTATCTCGTGTGCCTGTAATGGCAGAGTGGTAGGTTTAGCTACCCAAGGTATGCCACACTAGCCTCATGGCGACTTGTGGCAAAGGCAACACCAATTTTGGGGCTTCGGTGCTATTTATGCATGTGCTCGCTATGGGGCGGCACGCTGGTACAATGCCATATGGAACCCGGCGACTCCATCTCCGACCTTTGGGAACCTACAGTGTGGGCGGGTGCCCATCTGGCTCACCTTGGGAAACCTACTCCCTATGGAGAGACCTTCTTCCACCGACCCCACGGGAGACGATGCTCCGATGGCGTGTCATCATCGACTTCCTAGGTATGTGAATGTGTCGTGTAAATTGTAACTACTAGCATGCCCATATAGAGTGATAGAATGAATCGTTGTGACTTACGTCACCCGCCAATGCCCTTGTGGGCTCGGGGGACTGGACTAAGCGGTATTGTGAATGCGTACATGCACCCGAGCACTTTGGTTTGCCGTTGTTGCGCGAGCATCAAGGCCGGCGGTGACTTCAAGAAGGGCGCCAACATGGCCATCATCGGTGCCCGGCACAATGAACTCGACTTCTTCAAGTCCATCGGCCTTGATGACAAGATACGGAACAATGGGCCACTCGACACCCAAATCCGGTGGTTCCATGACCTGCTCCCCCATGCGGGAGCGTAAGTTAACCATAAAACCATAAATCACGCAGCGTAAAGATGCACGGCAAAATCACACTCACACGATGTGTGTGGAGGGAGCTTTTTATGGCGTTGTTGCCAAGACTGGTTTGTTGTATAGAATGAAACGAAACTTGATAAAATACCCTCCCTCAATGCAAAGTTTCGTTCTAGAGTTTCATATGCATTTAATTTTATGACTTAAAGATAATTAGTAATAAGGTCAAGAAAATTTCATTTCTTTTCTTAAATACACTTCATATCATGAAAAACAACTATACATGGCAATCTATTTAGTGCAAATGGAAACTCGCTTCAAGATTGGTCTTACATCGTACTTTTTATTTTATGACTTTTGAATTGCATGAAGCAGATTGCAAGAATTACCTATCAAGTAAACTTTTAGCGTGGTGGGCGAGTTCGGGGCAACGACTACTTCGCGGCTCTCTTCTGCGGGAGGCCCATGGCGGAGGTGCGCGGCTATGTGCCCAAGATCATCACCAAGCTCATCATCAGTGGCGTGGAGACGATCGTCCAGGCGGGGCCGTGGGCGTGGTGGTGCCCGGGGTGCTGCCGATCGGCTGCCTCCCGTCTACCTTACCCTCTTACGGCAAATCCAACGCCCGCCAACCTCGACCCGCTGACGGGTGCCTCAAGAGCTACAATGACCTCTCTGACTACCACAACATGCTGCTGAAGCGCAGCCTCTCCAGCCTGCAGAAGAGAGTACCCACACGCCCCGGATCATGTACGCGGATTTCTACACACACAGGTCATCGACATGATCCGGACCCCTCATAACCCGGTCAGTATACACACACTACTACCTTATTTAACTTAGTTTTAAAATGTCCATTTTCTTTCCTATTACTTATCCATACTTTCGAGGCAGTTTTCTTCATGTGATGTAATCAACGTAGCTATTGATAGCTAATAATAGTGTGATCGACACTTGCAGGGCTCAAGTATGGGCTGAAGGTTTGTTGCGGTGCCGGTGGGGGAGAGCAAGTACAACTACAACAACAGCGCGGTGTGGCGAGACCGGGGCTAGAGCCTGCGCCGACCGGGCAACTATGTCATCTGGGATGGGATCCACCTCACCGAGGCGGCCTACCGCTCTATCACCGACGGCTGGCTCAAGGGCCCCTACTGCCACCCTCCTATTCAGCGTTGAGCTAAGCTAGCTAGCAGCACTCATACGTGAACTCATCGTGTGATGTTTGTTTTAGGGCAAATGTCCATGTGCATCATCATCCTAGGTTCATACACAGTGATGAGTAGTGATGGGTGTTATTTGGTTGCCAAATATTCATGCGGAGTAGGTGATTTCGGTGTGCCGAGGACAATGAATAAATTTGGTAATGCACTATTTCGGTGTGTCTGAGTAAGACTCAAACTGAATTGAGTCCGAGTAGGAGAAATTGTTGATGTTTCGTTGAAGATCTTCTAGAGCATCTTGGTGATTTGTTGGGGCAGCCTGATCTGCCAAGAACTCCACGAGGCAACCTTAGAGATTGTCGGAGTCATTCACCGTGCACATCTATGAACCAAAAATGAAAGTTGATCCTGCCATGACAGTAATCATGGCGATGTTGGGGTCAATTGAGCTTACCAACACAAATTCACCGAAAGTCCCTACCTAGCGCGCCAGCTATCTATGTCTGATGACCGATAACACATGACATGGTTACCTGAAACGAGGATATGTGGGCTTCGACATACGTTGAGCTCGATGTCAAATACAAAACAAAGATTTATACTGGACAACTAGAATAATAACATAATACCCTACATCCAATTGGACACCTTGCGTTTTAAGATAGAATCCATCAATTAAGTAACTAAAGATAGTTTTTTGGCCAAATAACTATGTTCAAAAAAATAAAAGGGTCAAAAAAAAAAGTAATTCAAAATTTTTAGGACCAAAATATATATATAATTCACTCACTTTCAATAGTGAACTAAATGTTGATTGGCGAGATAAATTTTTAGTTAGATTTATGTAGTGAAGCAAGTCCATCCAAGTTCATGTCTTGAAACTCATTGGTGTTCGCATTTTCTTAGATTTATTATTGGATCTCATAGAGGCTATTTTCAGTGGTAATAGTAGCGAGACACTGTAGTGACTTTGTAGGTGTCAAAATTTGTCAGCTCAATGTTTCAAAAGTGCTACCAGAACTAGGTGTGCATTTATCTTGTGTTTTGAAAAAAAAAACTCTAAGTTGCTCACCAAATCTTTGTGCTTCAAAAACGCAAAGATTTCTCCTTGAAATAACCAAAACTCTAAATCTAACTCTTAGAACTCTTTGGAATGTAGAAACTATATTGGATTTTTTTTTATAGAAATCTATTCTACTTACATTTCTTTTTAGAATACTTTCCAAAAATTTCATTTCTGCTTTTTTGGATCCAGTTTCGCTTTATTCTTCTTGATGGATTCTATCTTAAAACACACATTACTAACACTAGAAAACTTTCTATTTCTTTCTATTCTGTTGAGATGACAAAAAGTGGATTCCCAATCGTAGGGAATCCAGACAAATTCTATTGAGATGACAAAGAAGAAAATACAATTTTGCATCTTTGGCACAATGTTTATTTTCATGAAATGGATCATAATAAAATATATTTTAGGTATCTAGGGGGTTGATTCACTTGGATGTAACTATTTCCCCACTTAGCGCGTGCATGTGCACGCTTGAAAATAAAAAAGTAACTATTTCCAAGATACCCATGCAGGAGACTTCGCGAAGGAATGAATCATCTCAAAAACCCCTAAACTAAAAAAACTAAAGTTAAGAATTTATCAATGGGTAATGTTGTTCCAATACATAATCAAAAGAGCTACTGCGAAAAATACAAAATAAGAAAAAAGAAGCAACATTCAGGAGCCTCAAACTAAGGCATATTTAGATCTTCGAAATCTATCTATAACTCTTATAAAAGTTAAATCTCGCTAGATGAATTTTTCTTCATGCAAGGTGTCCACATCATTGTCCACTAAATGACATCACTAAATGTCTTATTTCTTCATGCAAAGTGTCCACATTATTTTTCACTAAGTCCATGTCATCTCTTATTAATTATAAAATTATTCATTTCATCTATATAATGTGAAATACTTTTAAATAATATTTAATTTAATATATTAACATACAAGCCATCTACATACGCCATTTGTTTGATTGTTTCATCACCCATTCTTCTATAACGTAATCAATATTTTATTGGTTTTTCCTTCTATTCGCTTGCCCAAACTTTTCAGATCTGATACAATAAAATAACATGCAAGTCAAGTTCACATGTTATACAAAATACTTACAATGTCATGTGTATAATAGATTTATTTTTTAAAAATTCCCACGGCAAACGCGTGGAGTATACTCCTAGTGTCAACAAATAATGAAACGAAATGACTATCTATAGGCCACCAAATCCAATCTAAGCCAATTCCGGCCCAACTTGGCTTAACATGTTTCCCATTGCCAGCCCTTACGTGCTTCACCTGGGCTACGCGTCCGTGCGCCTCGTGGACTCGCAAACTAGCTGGGCTACTCTGCTCAAGGCTGCGCTGTGGGCCTTTCCTGGGCAACAGTTAGCAGCAAGCCGGGCTGGCAGCACGTGTGGGCTGAACCATGGACCTAGAACATCGGCCACTTTATGCATCCATCCAAGAGACGGAAACTAGTAAAATCACTGTAAGCTTACGAAAGCACTTGGAAAATAAATCCACTGCAGAACGTTCGGAGAATTAACTCATGTTAGATAAAGTGATGTATTACGATTTACGAGTACATTATTCATCAAAAAAGTAAAGTACATCATCGGTATCGGTCCCTAAACTTGTTCGAGTGTGTCATCCCGGTCTCTAGACTAGTTTCTTCTAATAAAAAAAATGGGTGCCTAGTTTTTTCTTGCGTAAACTCAAGCCAGTCTCAAATTCAATAATGGATAGTCTCTGTATTTTTCATTTATCAACCAATTTCTATCAACCACGCCTGGGATATTATCTCATTAGGAAATAAAATGAGGGCACATACATCTTTTGTATAGCCTCTCTTATTTGGTCCTGATTTTTAAAATACATTATATTTAGAGATCAAAACAGGATAAATATTTCTCGATATTCGTCCATCTTGAAAGGTTTAAATCCCACTAGGATAATCCATATATGAATCCTGAAATTTAATATCTATACTTTGTATTTGAATCTGAATACTCAAAGTTGGATATTTTTTATACAAATATGTCGCAAATATCAATATTCGATGCATCTGACTCTATCCATATGGTTTTATTCCAAAAATATATTATTACAGGACGGAGTGACCAAATAGTATAACGATAAGCACTCTGTTTTTTCTTTTACAAAAATATCAGATAATTTTCGCTCTTACTTTGAACGCAGATTTTTTTTTTTTTTTTTTTTTTTTTTTTTTGACAACATACTTTGATTTATGCTTTATCTGTCTAGATCGTTTTGCATAAGCAGACCTTCTATATTCTTCCAAACGGCAGCTAGCGGGGTCCCAGTGGTCCCATAGAAGATTTCTTGACTGGAGCAGCATGTCCGAATCCGAGTGCAAGTGTGCCATGCGAAACCTGTGATCTCTCCTCAATCATCGCAAGACGCCATGACGGCATGACCAACGAACAGATCGTCCGAAGAACACACACGTCCATGTTGCAGGAAACTGCGCCCACTCAACCGTACGGCGGCTTCATTTCAACACGAAACGACGATGCTTGCTCTCCACAGCACATGCATGCTCTTCTTGGGAACTTGCTGGAGCTTTGCATCGCATGCATGATTGCTCTGGTTATTTGTCTCTGTGCCGGGCCTCATGTGGAGCGCGAGCTGAGAACAAACACAGCTCGTGCGAGGGCATTCATTTGCTTGGAGCTTAGGGCTAGTTCTGTGCATGTGATGTGTTGTTTGTATCTACAAGTCTGAAGTCTCTACATCACTTCACGCAGGGCTTATATATAGTCTTCATGATGATACAAATTTATCTAGCTTGAAGCTAGGCGAGTAATATTTGTTGTGGAAAGTGAATCTTTCTGTTAGCCCAATGCTAAAGCTCCCATGAAGATCCTAAGGAATCAAACATAATAACACAGTATGAAGGTGCACATATGTTGGTGGGGGATGGAAAGAACACCGGCTTTTGGCATGATAAATGGTGTGGGCTTGTGTCACCGTACCGGTACCTGTCGAGTCTGAAGATCAGGAGAATGAAGAAGGCGTAATCGAGGAAGGCGCCAACGGTCCACCTGGAGCAGCGCTGAGAAGCAGGAGGCCTCGCAAGTGCAACGCGCGCTTCACCGGGCCCAACTGGATTTGAAGACTCGGAGGATTTGCTGGCCCATTCACTAAGCCCATGTAACGGGTTGGCTTCGATGCCGTGTAAAAGTAATCGTCTTCGTTGGGGAGAGACTCAGGATTGGCTAGATTCGTTTTGAAACCGAGCCGGTAGGCTGCGGCGGCGGCGATGCCCGGCGATTGCCGTGGTGATCGATGAACTCGAACCTATCCTCGTTATCGTAATACATCCAGCGTGAGATTGTTGAGAGGTTACAGCTTGTCTCCTTGGCAGACAAGTTCCCTCAGCTGTATGAAATCAATAATGAACAAAACTGTTCTGTAGCTGAAATGAAGCAAAGAAATTGGAGGTTGTCATTTAGGAGATGGTTGTATGAGGATTTGCAAAATCAGCTTCGAAGATTGTATGATATCACCTTTAGATGTGATACTAACTCTGAAAAGAAAGACCCAAATGGGGGGTGGGAAAAATCTGGGAGTTTTTCAGTAAAGTCAGTTTATAAGTATCTAATTAGACATGAATATGAGTCAGATTATAAGTGGATATGGAAAGCCAAGTTACCTCTTAAGATCAAAATTTTTATGTGGCTGATTAATTACAACGCTATCCTCACTAAAGATAATCTCATCAGAAGAAAGTGGAAGGGGATCCAAGTGTGTGTTCTGTAATGAAAATGAGAATATTAGTCATATGCTTTTTTTTTGAATGTGCATCGACAAAGTACGTTTGGAGTCTGTTGGCCCACTCTTTTGGGGTAAACTACAGACCTGCTAACTTGGAGCAGTAATGGTTCTGGGCTAAGAATATCTTACCACAGGCACATATGATGCATTCAGTAGGCTTAGCTGCCGTATGGTGGGCGATTTGGTGCACTAGAAACCTAGTGTGTTTTGAAAAGAAACGAGTACAATCTCCTACTGAGATTGTCTGCCTAATCTGCTCTTTAATTACATATTGGACAGGTCTTCTTCAGGAAGGATTGAAGGAACATGTTATCAAGGGCGCTGAGGTGATCAAGGCAACAACGCTTATCTTCCACAAGCATCAGCAACAGACGGAAGCACAGGAGAAGCAATTGATCCCATATACTGGATGATTCATCTGAAGCATTATAGTTCGCTGAATATCTTCATACCTGTTATCAAGGGTCGAGGAATTGGGTGGTTGTTAGTTGTTTAGCTGATGCTATCTGTTTTGTATTGTCTAGCAAATGTGTTAGTACTGGGTGGATTTCTCCATCTTTTGTTTCCTGGGTAAAGCAGAAGGTTGGGAGAGAGTCGATAAGTGCTCAACTAATGTAGGCAGTGTGTGTTTGTGCTGTACTGAACACTTTGTAATTTCGTTACAATCGTAATGAAATTCGGTTTTACCGTGGTGGAAAAAAAGTATTCTCAGGGACGATATTAGAAGTCGTTTAGGGACATGCGATACGTCTTCAAAACACAACTTTGACCTCTTATTATTATAAAAATATTTATGGAGATGTGATATATGTATACTTTTATCAAAGTACTTTTTAAGATAAATCTACTCATATAATTTTTTATTTATAAAACTCAACAACTTAAAAGTTATTGATGATATATATTCTCGATGTTTGGCCCAAACCTTTTCCAAAACAACTTTAATACCAAACCGAGGGAGTATGTGCGCTTCTTTTAATCCAGAAAAATGTCTGCTTCAAGTGAAGGACCACACTTGTAGATAGTTTAAAAAATCAAAGGGGTGCTCCTGTTGTCAGAGGCTTAGACACTCGATCGTTAGATTAAAAGTGTCATTTAATGCGTTTCCGTTAGGATAGGATCAGCGGATTAGATGGATCTAATTGACATGATGGCCTTTCTGGTTGGATAATCACTCTTGTGAAGGTTAGTGTCTACCATATAAAGGTGGCCATGTGATCATTTCACTCACTATCCATGTCGTGGTGGATCGTGAGAGCTAGCACATCCATCTCTCTCTCATACACACACTGTACACACTCGATCAGGAGTGTAATCTTTTTCCTACCCATATGTGTTCTGAAACAACATATGGTCCAGAGTATCGATCCCTATTAATAGTCGTACAAATCCGAGTTCCATGCCAGGAGGGCCGCTGATGAATGCGCTGCCCCCAATCTCGATCTGAACAAACCAACTGTCGTGCATGCAGCGGTATGCAATAATCTTTGCGACAGAGCATCATCATCGCATCCATGATCTCTGATCTCCAACTCCAACTATAACTCTTCAGTACTGAATACAGATACGTGCTACATGCACATACTTTTTCAGAGAATGGGCCATGGACAGCAAAATTCAGTAATGTTCTGGGCTCCGCCCATACGGTTCCAAGTTACTAGCAGCTAGCCTGTCAACTTGAAAGATGCAGAGGTGATCTTTTTGGGGGGATATATATACGAGTAACTTGCAAAGCCAGCAATAATCGAAGCAGATAGTCCTTAGCTTGCGGTTGCGCCCGAACTCCATGGTCGAGCTCTAGCAGTCAGATAGATTATCAGCCATGGTTGCACCACTGCCAAAATAGTTAGATTCTCTGTACATACATAAATATATACATACATAGATACATACAAAGCTACGATGATCATGGCCGTTCAGCTGGAGTTGCCTTGAGGCGAAGGTAATTTAGATTCTTGTACATCAGTGCGTGCAAAAGTGCTAGGTACAGCCGTGCAGCTGTTTGGGACCGAACAGTGAAAAGGTCAAAAGGGACCATCGGTTGGTGATGAACAGTATGGCAGGCCGATTCAGGGAAGCTCGATATGCAGCAAATTTCAGATAGGGGACCTGTGTCCTGGAACCCCAATCCTCTCACTACAGCTCTGCGTTGGTCTTGGACTCTTGGTACCATACAAGCGTACGTACAAATACTCATTGTACATATATGTGGGTGTCACTGTGTGTTAGTGAGTGGCCACTGCGATATGATATATGTAGTACTTTTGGTAGTTGGTACCAAACATGTGTGCAGCACTAGACAGCTCTGCTGATACATGCAAAACTCAAGTCCTCTATGTGACCTTGTGGTTGTGGTTGTGGAGTGAATCATAAAGATAATTCCATTATAGGTTTGACCTAAGTCAACTTTTCTTTAACTTTGATAATCAACATCTCACATATCGAATTTTATATTGTTTGTTTGCAGCATATACATGAATGAGCCTACGAAATGCTATTGTGTTACTCTTCATTGGGTTAGAAACTGAGGGAGTGGAACGATAATGCCATTGTACGAAATCCTAGAGGCTATCGATGAACATGCTTACCATAAAGTGAGAGTGCTCGATCGATCTGACTAGTTTGTTGGGTACAAGATCTGATGTGCGCGCATGAGCTGGAGCTGAAATTAATATTTTGATTACCATGGCGTACTGGGGAGAATTAATGTTAATAAATGTGTGGGAAAAGCCGGCCAGAATGCACGATTTGTACGTCCTGCAGCCAGCAGGCAGGAATCTCGCAATAATTGGGAGTCGGCGAGGTCAGATCGATGAGATGAGATATTCAGAAATCACCAAGCAGCTGTTTACCATATGAGGCTCTCTGACCATGCATCACCTCCACCGCTGACTCGATTCCGAAACAGCTAGCGGAGATGAATCGAATTTCCTGGGCTACTATATAGAACTAGAACTAGATGCGGCTGTCTGTTTGTTATATTCGATCGAGGCATAAGGTACTCTGATGCGTCGTGAGCTTCCATGTTGTTGTAGCTGCATCCAATAAAATTGGGAGTAGAATCTTTTAGCATTGACAATAGAGTTGTTTTGTTCAACTAAAACCCCTATGAGTTGCAGAAGTCCACCAGGTTGCAGTGCCAACAACTTAATTACTTTTACCAAACCAACAACTTAATTACTTGATTTCACCAAGGGTGCCATTGGATCCTGCTGGCTGGTTGATCGTTCAGAGTCGGGTACCATTGGATGCATGCTGAGATGTATGGAGTACATGTACTGTGTTTGTTAGACGCAGATCTAAATAAAAGTAGTGTATCTAACACATCGGCAGTTTTAATGGCCCCGGCCGGAACGCGACGTGTCATGATGGATTCGGCATCAGTTGCTTCTAATGATGGGAGCAAAGCAAAACAGGCCGGACAGGGCGCGCGACGGCCGCGTTGCGCGCAGCAGCCAGTTGGCCACGCACGCGCAGGCACGCCGCCCGCGCGCACGACACGGCCTGACTGACCAGGGGGGCACCGTGTTGCTTGCTTCCTCCGCGTGCCGCCGCCCACCATGCACAGCCGAGATAGCAGGCGCGGCCCTCGGCGCACACCCTTGGCATGTCTCTTTCCGCGTGCGCGGCACGTCCCCTCCTTGCTCCCTAGGCGCGGAGAGGGAGAAATCGAGCCAGCCGGGCCAGGCCTAGTCCATGGCGATTGATGACCCAGGTGGCCGCCGTGCGGCTGTGCTGGCCGGCAGGGCCGTTAGTCGTTAGCCACAATGTCAATCCTCCTCTGGATCTGACGACGAAAAATAAAATAAACACCAACAAGATGATTTGCTAGCCAGCAGCTAGCAGTGCAGCGTGTTTTTGCGATCGCGACGGGAACGTGCTTTGTGACAAGCGGGACCGGAGAGCTGGTTCAAGCCGCAGTACCGCCACCTACGTGCATGCCTCACTGTGCTATGCCAGGAAGTCCCTGGACAGGACAGAGGTTGCTCCTTGCACGTACGGCAAACCGCCAGCCTGCCCGTCGCTACGTGCCTGACAACCCTGCTCATAGGTGCAAGACCCGTCTAATTTGGACATTCATAGATTTTGACAAAATGACGCAGAAATTTAAATTTTGGTGGGCCATCTCTTCCTGGGTTTATTTTTTTGACCAGGGCAGATCCATTTAGACATCCAGGCGACATCCAACTTCCACCTGAGAGTCGTACTCCTGTATAAACGCGAGAATGATCTGACGGCATTAATAATCATTTGCATTGCACAGACGTTTTCAGCATAGATCAAACGAACACCTCGTTTTGCTTTTTAGTGAAATTCGAAGTGAAGGGTCTCTTTGTGTGTGCTCACCTACTAATTGGGGTTTTATTTGCCCTGACCCACTACTACTCCAGATCCGAGAGAAGATGGAGCCAGATCTAGTTAAATTTCGTTCTCATCTCATCTTGTGCCGATTGGCGATTGTGCATCGGGGGATTCGGGACCACACGGCGCCACGCCACGAAATACTAGCTAGGTGGCCTGGTACACGTTGACGGGGAAAATTCGGAATCGTCTCCGTCCAGTCCACAGTCCTCTGCCTTGTGTTTTGCTGTCCCTTAGCCGAGACTACTCTACTGTACTGTACTACTACGTACGTCGGTCCTTGATGCTCACGCGCGCGGCTCGCATTTTGACTGCTTTTTCCGTGGAGATGCTGCTACTACTTACTCGTCCATCTACATACGTGCATGGTGGCTGTATTGTGGTCAGAGTTCACTACTTACTCGTCCATTTTGGTCCTGAATTAAACCTGCAACGGACGGAGGGGACGTGTGTGTCCTGAATCAAACCAACATACATTTCTTTGCGTGCCCCTTAGCTGACACTAGGAATCTCTGCACGACTTCCGTTTTGGCGCTTTCTCCTCCCGTCCTCGTGACATTTTGGAGCGGGGGCGTTGGTGTTGGCGTTACCCCGTCTCGTCGTCTGCCTGGTGCCTGCGACACCCATGATGGCATATGCTCCCACTCCTAATTCTAGCTAGAGTACACGTCCAGATCGACCAATGAGGCGCGTTTGGCTCCACTGCACGTCCAGATCGATGAATGGAACGCGACCAGAGCATCATCGATCGACGCTCACCTTTGTTTCCACCGGTGTTGTTTGGTCCCATGATCAGAGCCGAGGTGCATGTATAATGAGTAGTAGCAGCAGCAGCAGTGACTGGCCACAGGCGGCAGCAGGACGCAGGAAGATTGTACTACTAACCTGAAGCCGAGTACCCCTGCTGAAGCTGAAGCAACGCAAGTCGGACAAACTTGCCGTGAAATTCATGTGGATGGAACAGCAGTGAAAAGGCACGAGGGAGCTGCCCTCTGCTGTGGGCTGTGGTTGGTGGTGCCTTTTCGTCGTCACTTGTCTCTCCCAACTTTGGCCCTGCTGTGCTGCCCACCACTAACCTTCTTTTTCCCCTCCTTTGCGTGTTACTGCGAGTCTGCGACGCACTTTCAACAACCATCATGGGTGTTAGTTAGCGAGGACCAAGGAATATAATCGCGTCGATCGTGCATCATGAGCCACTTTCCCCCCTTGGAGCAGCGGCGGACATGATGAGCAGCTACCAATAGTAGATAGCTGGTAGGAGTAGCTTCCACCAATTTGCCTCGAGCCTCGATCATGAGGATACGCGCACTGACGCTGACGCAGCCCAGTAGCGAACGAAGGCACCAAAATAGCTCAAGAAGAATGTCAATTAACTTTTGTGCTAATAGAACAACGCAACGGAAAGAAAGAGACATTTTTGAGACGGAAAGACACACAACGTTGGTGATCGAGCAATTGGATATAATATAGCCTATAGTGACGACGCACATGCTTCCTTCCCTTTGATTGCGATAGCAACTGCTACGGACGACGTCCAACTGCTAATACATGTCGTCGCACAAAACGCAAGTTGAGGCTGCCCACTCCTCCACTGCAGTGGGGACGATCAGCCAGCCGGCCAATTCATCCATGACCATTCATCAAGGCATCGATCACGAAGTAAAGGTGTGAGACAGCTAGCCGTTGCAGGGGGGATGGATGGATCCCGGATCCATACATATCGACGCACTGCGTGCCAACGGAACGGGCTCAAACCATCATAAACCACGAGGTCGCCGCCCTCTGGTGGTGCATGCAGTGAACACAATATATTATTGTTATATCGAGTATGGACAACGGAGTGGTGCAAAATGTGGGCAAACCGTTTGGCGTGTCTGTGACATCAAATCAAAACATTCAAAGACACGAACATGGCAACTGCACCTAATATGTTGGTTGCATATTTTTTTCTCGGCGGTCCAGCATACTTATATCAGATTTCCTGGAGACATTCGTTCTTGCACAAAGTTTTGCGTGTTTTTTCATGGATCATGACTAGTGAGCAGGTAAATCAGGGAGGCGCGCCTGTAACACAGGATCCAAACTGATCTGTGGCCCTACGGCGAACATCCAGGTGCAGAAGTCATTCACCTGTACAGTATTTACTGTACTTGCATGTAGTACTACTGTATTTTACTGCACAGCAAAGCCGGATGCATCTCCGATCCATTGTACCAGAACTACGAACCCTACGAAATGGTGGTCAACAGCCTATAAACAACGAGTTTCAGATGGCAATTCCATGCCACCCCCTCCCCTACTGAAGTGTACAACTACTACTAGTGGCATGCATGGCAGTATATCAACTGCGATCCAAGAAGGAAAAGAATTCTTTTCACAAGAATCCAAAGCAAGTCACCGCTGATTGTTACACACGGCCCTGGTGGCGCCGGCCCTCGCGATCGAGAGATGAAGCAATCCGTCAGCGGCCGCCATTAACAATTCTGTGTAATTAAGAAGCTCGATTAGCGCAAGATACTTCATTAAAAACGGCCATGGAATGCGGGAGACACCAATTAATGGTGGACGCGCGGGAACCAAGAACTCGGGGCACGAAATCAAATGCCCATACGCCGCGTACGTATCAAAGTCCAATTAGAGTTAAAGTTATTAGGAAATGGTTACCGTGGCGTACTTCGTCTCTGAGACGGCCGGGGGCGGCGGCCAAGCAAAGCTGCGACTGCATGCGAGCTCAACCGACGAGATGTGTCGGTGTGCTGTGGTGTGGCGTTGTCTATTAGCCACGCTGATGATGGTTTCAGTTTAATATAAATAGTAGTACGTACGTAGTACTATACTTACTGGCTGCAGTTCAGCGAGCATCATAGGTGCATTCATTCAATCCTAGTGAGATCGAGGCGCGATGGGGATCGATTGCAGCATCGGGTCCAGTTGATCGCGTTGACTGACCATTGTAAATAAATCAGATCATTGTCCTAATAAGTTGGTACTTACACGCAGAGTACGCCACTATAGCTTCCAAGCTGTAACTATTTCTCTCCTTTTTGCAGACGAGATGAGCGAGCGCACCTGACCATAATGGAGTGATTGATCACCACCGGGTCCGGTGGTGCTTCTTTTAGCAGGTGATCCAACTTGTTATGGACGAGTACTAATCAGCACCTCGTAGCAGTTAGAAATAAATACCATTCGTCAGCTTTCAAACAAATCGTGTTCACCGTACGTGCGTACCTGACACCAATAACGTTCTGATCCCAATCCACACTCTCACTCTCCAGTAGTGACACTCACATGCCACATGCCTGACACGCCTCTCGTCAACTGACAGATCGATCAACGGCGCGTCATCAGCAAACAGAATAATAACCTAACCGACCGAATTCCTTTGTCCACGTCCCAGTGACAGCGCCAATTCAAGTTGCAGTTTAGCGAGCCGTTGCAGCGCTGCTGAGCCGAGGAGTGAGGCCGGAATCTCTCGGCGACAGACACCTTTGCGTGGCCGTGCCGTGCAGTGCTCCCCCCTCAGCTCTGTTGTCCGCTTCTACCAACCGGAATCTCTCTCTCTCTCGCCTCTCGGCAAAGCACGCACGCACGCACTCGGCCTGATCGACTGTGAGTAGTGCCGCCCACGCTCCCTTTTTTTCATTTCACGGCCGGCCTTTGCTCCGGCAGATGATGGGGAGGCTAGAGTAAAGAAATTTAAAAAGGGCTATACATAATAAACTAAACACAGACACAAAGCA
>JADLZK010012862.1:0-125301 GCA_015847255.1 Hyparrhenia diplandra
CCGAGCCGTCGAAGCCGCCTGCAAAAACAGGCTCTTTTGTCCATGCTTTGCCGCCGAATTCCGGTCGGATCGGCGTGCCAAGCTGGCTCTGCGCGGTGCCCCTGCTCCGCGAATCGGCCCGCTGTCTCGTCCGACAGGGGGGCCCAAAGGCCCCAAACGCGTTTGCACGCACGCACACAAACGCGGGAGCCGCCTGCCGCCGCGGAATCGATGCCGCCCGCCGAAACCGGCGAAGCGGCCACCCGCCGCCGAGTTCGAGGTACTGCGAGCTGTGCCACCATCACCGACCGACCATGGCCGGCGCCACCGCTACTTCAAAAATCACCGGGAAATTCTCAACGCGCGCTCAGCTCCTTCCGCTCCAAAAGCTCCGACCTCCGCCGCGCCTTCCTCCACATCCTCCTCTTCCCAGCCGCCGCGGACCCATCTCTGGTGCCCCTTCTGCTCCACCGACCTCGTCGACCTCGACAGCCGCTCCGTTGGGCACTCTTCATCTATCCCTTATCCCCACACCGTACTCCCTAGGGTTTCGGTTTGGGTTACATGTCATACTTATCCCTTATCGCCATGGAGTCCGTCCTCTCCGCCTCGCATATTATGCAATTGAACACTAGTAGGCTGAACCCTAGTACATTGGGATCCGTGTAGCTCAATACGTGGGTTGTAAAGGTTTTCAAAGCACTGTAGATAAAAAGGTTTTTGGAGCATTGCAAGCATAGTGTGAGTTTATGAGGAAAAGTGAAGTCTGATTCTCTTCTATTGCAGTAAAATGGCATTTACCATCTGGCAAGCAGTGAGCACCTGAAGGGTGTGAAGGATTCCCTGAGGAAGCACAGGGGGGAGGGATGGATCAGGTGGACTCACTTAGGATTTCAGAGGGCGTGTGCTTGCCAAGGTGTGTGTGCTATACTTTCATTTTTCTCTCTGTTAATAGGAATTTTTTTAGAGTTTAAGGGTAAAGCCCCCATCCATTAACCACTCTGTTAATAGGAATTAACATGATATGCATTTTTTCGTTCTAGTTTGAAAGTGTCTATTCAGATATATTGTTGTTTGTGTTTGTTTCTGCACTAACCTGACAAAATGAGATGTTATGGTAAATGGTATCTTGGATCTCTAATGTTTTTTTATTTTTTATTTAAAATTTCAGTGGGGGAAAGGCTTGGAATCCTTGAGCACAGGAACGAAGAAGGGGACTGAAGGGCTTATTGGACCATCTCTGCAGCAGATAAAAGATATCCAAAATGAATATACCTCTGACAGTTTGGATAGTTTTTGCACTAAACAATATCCCATCTTTTAGTAATACTGCATGTGTTGTTATGCCTTTACAAAGTCCTACCAATGGGGGCATATAACCCTATTAGTACAGCGTGCCATGGAGCTTCCAGTTCTGAAGTGCTCCTTATTCTGCTCCATATGGAACTGTTGGACTGCCCATCACGCCTTCTTGGATCGGCCAAAACACATGAGCAGCAGGGTGCGCTGTCTACAAACTTGATTCGCAGATGTGGTCCTGAAACAAAAGGTGACCGAACATTACAATTATCACACTTTCTTTTTTTTTTTATATGCTTATGCCGCTTGGTTGGTATATGGATAATTATATTTCATTTTGTAGGTCATCAACCTACTATCCTTGTAAATGATGCAAGCTCATCGATTTCTTGTTCTAATCATGTAAGTATGTATGGTCCACATGTCCATGCGACAAGTAGCACAAAATACTCAAAAAAAAAAAAAAAAACAAGTAGCACAAAATCCTGTGAAAAAAATGACAAACACATTGTGATGCTTCTACACAGTTTTTTGCTCACATATTTGACTTCGTGATTAAAACTGAAAATGTTGCCTTCATTTACACAAAAAAAAAAAGTAGTAAATGTTGTGCAAGGCAGGAGATTGCACCATTAAGGTTTCTCGGATGTCAATGGCAGAAAGTTAAACAAATTTCCTTATTATCCTTCTTGCTGAATTTCCTGTTTATGTTCTTCTTTAGGCCAGTTGGGGCGTGTTTGAACCTTTTGCCGCAGTTTGCCTGGTCTCGCGCCTCACCTAGTCCTCAAGACACTGCCAATCTTCCAAGTTCCAAGGCATTTCCTTCCCTTGCTGCCGCTCATCTCGCCTTGCAGTGTATCTC
The DNA here is from genome assembly GCA_015847255.1 of Hyparrhenia diplandra. Taxonomy (NCBI): domain Eukaryota; kingdom Viridiplantae; phylum Streptophyta; class Magnoliopsida; order Poales; family Poaceae; genus Hyparrhenia; species Hyparrhenia diplandra. Next base: position 2,141 of record JADLZK010012862.1, read on the forward strand.
GATGTGAGGATTATCCGGTGGCAGCAGAGGTTGAATTGACACCGGGGATCCTTGAACCTGCGCGGGGGGGAGGCCGATTCAGCAGCGTCGGGAGGCCGATTCGGTGGCTAGCGGGGGGTTGATTTGGTGGCAGGGGGTGGCGCCACACTATGTTTGGGTGGTGCATTGGCACCAGGGAAACAATATATTTACTACTAAGTAGTCTATTTTTTACCTTACAAATTAGTTGAAATTGGATATATTTCTACATGACTGCTATGAATATTGTGCACCACCATGAATTTTAAGCTAGCTTCGCTCCTGAGGGGATGCTGATTCGTCAACAAGTTGTTTTGGTAGTGTGGGAGGCGATTCATGAAAGCGCATGGGAAAAGCTTGCCAGGCAAATGGGTGAGGCGAGACTACCAAAAAGGCTTGCCGTGCCCTGTGAGGCAACGCAGCAAGGGTTCCAAACACGTCCTTAGTTGCTATTGTGGAATTGTGGTGTAGTTATTTTTTTGTTCCCATAATAACCACATAAAAGTATTGGAGAACAGCACACAAACGCCTTTTAAATTTCTGTATGGACTTGTTGTCTTTACTTATTTTTGTTCCACTGCTTGCCATATCTGAAAACATCTATTTTCCTTCCTAAATCCTAAGTAACAGATTACCATCTCAGTTGACTCATGAATTAGCTATGACATCTGTAGTTATTCCATTATATCCATGTGACCATTGTAATTGCTATCAATATATTTGCAAAAAAAATTCATGGCATGGTGGTTTTGTAGTTTCAAACGAAATGATAAAAATATACTGGTATGAAGCAGGTGTTTTCTTTTTGTTAGTTTGTAAAGCTCTGGTATATCCTAAAAGAAACAAATTTACATGTGCAACTCTTGATACAGAATTCCATATGCCTGATGTTCTGTTTTTCCCCTTATGTTTATTTGTCCTGTATACATAATTGATATGATTGCTTGTTGAACATATGTTACCTTTGCAGGTTCAACAAAGTCACACTAGAGGAAATTTGAGCAATGGTATTGGATGCATTCAGTTTTGTATTTTCCTGCTTTTTTTTTTTTTCTCTAGAACACGCAGCGTGACATTTCATTAATATGTAGAAAATGGTCTGATTACATGATGAATCCATGGCTTGGTTTTTTGTGCTCAAGATTTGTCAAAACACTTGCTAGCCTGATTGCAAAGTTGTTAATCATAATTTCTTTTGCCTTTGTGAGAATCTTGATGCAATATCATCATTTCTTTGCAGGCTCAAAAGCAAATGTGCATACGGTGCTCCTCCTCCTTGGTTAAAAGCTAATGAACATGATGCAAAGAATTTGCCACTCAGAAGCTGTGCTCTTCCTTCTTGGAAAGGAAAATCAAAGAAACTCAATCCAAAGAGGGTTGGTGCTGCATGGGCAGAAAGAAGAAGAGCTGAGATGGAATTGGAGAAGCAAGGTGAAATTGTTCCAGCAACATCTGATTCTAGCTGGCTACCAAATTTTGGTAGTGTTTGGCAATCTGGCACAAAAGGAAGGAATCAAGGAAAGACTTTGAGAAAAGCCACAAGCTTCACAACACGAAGAACAACCATGACTTATCCTTGGAGATAAAACCATATATCAGCAAAACGGATGGTAAAGTACGATTTTTCACCTTTCTGTAGTTATGCAATCTCATTCTTTTCTATATATTTAACTTAATCACCTCAACGGCTCAACCTTGTGTTTCTTGCTTAGCTGTTGGCAAATAGTTTCTGAGTCATTGTCATTTTCAGAGGTTACGACATTCACTATTTGATGCCGTACCTCCTATTGTGTATGCATTAACTCACTTGTCCTGCTTATAGCTGGAAATAGATGGTATTAAGCTACAACTTTTACAATAACTCAAGCCACCTTTTCTACTTTACTAATTATTGTATGTGTCCTGCTTTCTGATGCAAGGAACATAAAAGTCATAAGGAGAGCCGAGTATCCTAACCAGCTAGACTAATTAAAGTCATAAGGAATTTCCTTATTGGCGGTGTTTGTTCAGTAAAAGAAAGTTTTGAGTGCCAAATATTTTAATCAAGCGCTACAGAACAAATATTTGTTTAGAATTGCAGCCCACCTTGGTTCTGTTATAGATAAATTTTAAAAGTGGTTCGATCCTGTGAGCTAGTGCCCATTAGGCTTTGGAGTGCAGGTACATATAGCTGATTCAATACTGAATGAGGAAACTACTACCTATGAAATCAAGACAAGACGGGTCTTTCTAAAAAAAAAAATTTCTTTTTTTGTGTTTAAATGGGGCCATAGGATTGCTACGCTTTCATGATGTGCATGCCATAGTTTATGTCTATTTAGTTACTGTATTCTTGAATTCTTGTTGTTCATATATATACCTTGTTTGCCTTCTTGCAGCGTGTAGGTGCTGATAACGCTTCTGAGAAAGCTGAAGAGGTTGGCAGCCACCTACAACAGTAAACAGATGTTTATGGTGTCATTGGTATGAATCTTTTTACACTCGCCTACTCGGTAAAGAAAGATTTAGCGCCCACATTTAAGGCCTGGAAATTAAGCTCACTGCTTCATTAGATCTACTTTTTGCCAGTAGCAGGCGAATCCTGCTGTCTTTGTTTTCCATCAATAGAAAGGCTACAGCAACTTCTGATCACACAATTCAATGCCCCCAGCAATGAATATGATATTTGGGGGGGCACTAGTACAACGACTAGCTTGCAGGACTCCTGGAATGATTGCGCCACTTGGATCTGTATATTTGTTGGAGCACCATGCAGGGCAGTTGTTCCTAACTTTCTGCTCACTGTTTGGCGCCTGCAGATGGACGTTGGCGTCTCTGCAGAAGCGGAAGAGCCGCCAGGGTGCGGCTTGATTGGCGATTGGTACCCCTGTCAGTTCGTGTCCGGGAAGCCCGTTTGGCTGAGTACGGAATGCCAAGCCAATCTTTGACAGCTTCGCAGTCATCAGTAGTTTTTGTTCTCGGCAACGAAGCCGTTTGATGTTCGTACTGAGAAGTTTGTGCGGGTGTATCGGTTGCGGCTTTGGTGCGTCGCGTCCAACGATGTGGCTGATGAACCCTTTGCATTGACTTCCCGTGCATCAACTTGTAGTTCCTGTGTTCTGACCAGAGAAACCGTACATGGCTTGGTCATTGCCAGGACGGAAAGTTGATTTTGCCTCTTTAGCTTTTTTTTTTTTTTTTTTTTTGCCCGGTTTGTGTAGGACAACTTATTTCAACCACGCTTTGTATTAAAGCCGGATTTCGTCCACAACTGGCTTCGACAACAAGGACAAGAAGTTTACTGTTTGGCACCCTGATTCTAGGGCGAAGAACTTAAAAGACCCTGACCATTGCGGGGGCGTGGAAAAAAGTGGGGGCATGAGCGGATCTTGGCCGGTGGTGCCCCTCGCTCGGATCTTGGCTGCTGCGATAAGGGGCGTGGGTTGCTGTCTTCTAGCTCGGTTGGATCTCGGCGATGCGAGGTCATGACCCCTGAGGTGAATGGACGAAAGGAGGTAAAAGAATCTTGAGATTTTTCCCATAAGATGTCCATGGAATGGCTTCCACTTCACCACGTTGATGAAGTGGTGCGGAGAGAAGAATCGAGTGAAGAGGAAGACGTCGACATGATCTATTTAAGCTAAAACAAAATAATCCCATTAATATTCAGGAGTGTGCTGTATAAGCATGACGTCGACATGATCTAGGGCTAGCTGAAGCTAAAATTATCTAAATTAGTTGCGTTGGACAGTGGTTGAGGAACAATATGTTGAAGAATTTTTAATAGAACATAATTAGCCTGACTTGTTTTAGTTGACTTAGAATTAGTGTTTGGTATCAAACAACAGGTCATTTGGAGCATTGGTAATGCTAACATAGACAGGTGGAGGTGATTTGGATTTTGGTTTCCCTCTTTGCTCACTGGACGTTCCGGAATGGATGACGGCTGGCGGCGTTTTCAGCACGAGCCACGAGGTCAAATGCTTTAATTTTTGACTAAGCCTAGCAGTGATTGCGATTGACCTCGGCCTCGAATGTTTTGCCAAAATGACGGCTGGAAGCGCGTTTGTTAGTGGTAAATATTATCCAATCGAGCCGAAAAACGCCCATGAGGTCAAATGCTGTGTAATTAATTTAATCTTTGACGTATAAGCCTATGTATTTAATGTGATGTGATGGAGAGAGTTACAAAAGTTTGCAAAACTTTGCCAAACTAAAACGTGGCTCTCGTAGCCTTTTTGACCAAACGAGAGCAGCAGCTCTGCAAACCGGGGAAGGGTTAACGTCATTGCGGTGAATAGTTTCGCTTTCGGCCTTTTCCAGTGCATGGCGTCATGCAGAACGGCTGGTTGGTGATAGTAAAGTAAAAAAAAATGTTACAGTGTTCACGGACAGGGCACGGCGTGTGAGTGACCGACGACTCGGGCTGTCGGCAAGCACGGCCGCGGGGTAAAATGGCCGCCGCTTGTCTTGTTGCGTGTGTTGTTGCTTTGCAAGCAGCACGCAGCAGCGAGTCAGCGTGCAAACCCTGGCACATGCATGTAGCCAAATAGGGCCCGCGCTACAGTCAGGTACAGTAACCTTTTGATTTTCTGGAACGAGGAAAAGGACAAAAAGAAAAGGCGAGATCAAATTTACTCGTAGGAGGAGTACTTGTCAACCCTCCCTGGTCAGGTCAGGTCAGGTCTGGTGGAATCACTCTGTCGGAAGAGAAGAGAATTTTGCTTGCACATCGCATCAAAACGGGGATTAAAGAAGATGGAGTAACACGATGTCGCTGTCATTGAGGCTATGCTTGACAAAGGCCATAAATCTTGCCGAGATTTCGTTAATAAAGACCCTCCCCACCCCAGTCGGTCCCAGCACAGTTGGAGGAGAGCGCCCCGCCCCCTGCTCTGATGCTGCACGGCCCCTGTCTGTCTCTCAGTACTCTTGATTACTGCGTGGAGCCCTGGACGAAATGAAAGAAATGAAGGCGTCCACCGCCCGCCCCCGGCCCGCCAAAGCCAAAACAAGAAGAAAAACTTGCGCAGCAGCCAAGCCGGGGAATGCAAAGACAGCCAGCCACTAGTTGGTGATCCACACGGACGAGACGACGACGACGACGCAGGCCCCCGTCGCTTTCCGGCGGCCGGGCGCGGCAAGGAGATTTCCAAGCACGCAATGTTGCCTCGACAGCGACCGGCCGAGCCGTCGCGGTCGAGCGCACTGTTTCTGTTTTGGCAATGGGAAGGAAGGGCAAGACGCCGAGGCCGAGGCCGAGGCCGAGGGAGCCCCGGCCCGCCCCGTGCACGGCCACACCCACACACACGCGGACGCGGGGGGATCGAGAAGAAGCTGCGATCGGATCGGATCCGCTCCGTGGCCGGCCTAGCACTAGCAGGCGACGGCGACAAAAACGTCGTAGGTAGCGAGCCGTCGGTGTTTGCAGCCGTCGCTACGCGGCAAAAGCTGAGGCGTTGGTGACACAAGGGTGGGTGGGCGGGTGGGTGCTAGGCCAGGCGTTTTCGGCTGCATGCCCCGGCCCGGCCGCCTACCAATGGGCCACTGACATTGGGTCCTGACGAGGACGGTTCGAGGAGGACGATGTGGTGCTAATGTTTCTCAGGACTGCAGGTCGTGACGTCGTGTTATGTACTTGTACTACCTGTATGTTGTTGTTCCTGGATGGATTCTTGTGTGAATGCCTTCTTCAGCAGACAGCTGTGCGGCGGTCGGTCTATTCCGCGTTGGCGTTACTAGATAGGCCGGAGTAGACCGCGACGTGTGATGGATGGAGAACATCACAAGAGGAGGAGAGACGCCGTGGCGTAGCGTGCGTGGAATGGTCCGAATGGAACATTAAGGTTTTAGGGGAGGGAACGAATTAACGAAGGCGGCGCGTAATGCTCACGCGCGTCCGGGGGGGAAGAGGGCCGGAGAGTAGGAAAACATGGCAGTCATGTCGTCATCCTTGTCCAGTTTACGAGTAGTGTGCTGCTAATAATTAAGGAGGGTGCTAGCTTGGACACTACTAGCATCTTATTACCGTCGTCGTCGTCCGATTCCGATCCATTATCCATAGCAGCAGCAGAGGTGCAGCTAGTTCGTTGGGCTGTGGTGTGGACGTGTGGTCCTCCTGCATCGACGGCTCCACAATGTGGCTCCCCTCCGCCGGCCCGGCCTCCAACTCCACCCACCACCACCCACCACCACCGATGGCGCCGGGCACACACAATAAAGGGCAACAGGAGCCGTCTGTCTCCTGCGCAGTGGGAAGCAATCCAACTGCCCATTCATGACTTGGGATCCCACTCGCCGCCGCAGCAGTAGAGTAGAGGAGGATCATCGCATGCATGTGCGTATCATTCGCGTAGCTGTTTCAAAAACGCCATGCATGCTTTTCTCTTTACTGTTACGCGTTACCCTGCATAGCCCGTAGGCCTTAGCTAGGCCTATAGATCGAGCGCCAGCAGGGAGGGAACCGCTGCTCTCAGATTACTGTAACCTACTCGTACTACAGTAGCTAGCAAATAGCAATAATATCGAGGTCGGTCGTACACCACAGGTTAGATTACAAATTTACAATGCTTGATAATCAATTACCGCTCTAGCTAGTGTACTCCTACTCAACGAGGGCTAAATCGTACACATGGTGATGATACATTATACCGTGACTTAGCACGCTTTCGGGGAAAAAAAAAAAACACATGTAAGTATACGGTAAAAATCTTTCGTGTACGTCTTTCGCGCGTCATTATGAATTGACGACGGATCGATCGAATTACTCGCTGACTAAGATAGTTACAAGAAAACAGCTGGTCGTTTTTGCAATGTACGTGATGGTGTCAGCTCTGAGAGCGCACTTGGATGCTGATCTCTAATGCTAATAGCTACTCCCTCCATACCAAAAAAGGTTTGATCTCTTGTTATTATAAAAGTATTTATCGAATGGTGATATATGTATACTTTTATGAAAGTATTTTTCAAGACAAATCTATTCATATAGATTTCACATTTGCAAACTCAACAACGTAAAAGTTATTGATGATTTATGTATACTTTTATGAAAGTATTTTTCAAGACAAATCTATTCATATAGATTTCACATTTGCAAACTCAACCACGTAAAAGTTATTGATGATTTATATTCCCAATGTTTGACCCAAATTTTGTCCTAAACGTTAAACTTTTTGGGTATGGAGGGAGTATATCTAAACATGAATGCAAGAAGAGTAGGCTCTTCATTATTCACATCTCTCTCTCAAAAAAAAAGAGGGCAATAAGTTACTTGTGAGGCTGCTGCATGCGTGCTTTAAATTGGCTAGCTAGTACTGTTCTAATTCTTGTGTTGCCCACGGTTTAATTTTGAACCGCGCCGGCACCAACCGTGCTGTACGTACGTACGTACGCACGTACGGGCACACATAAATCTCTCTCCATTTCGTGCAAGGTTAGCTTTTAGGATTGATTTGCCCTTACTTTTCGTATATATGATGACGACTGCGCTAGTTAAATCTGGCTGTTAAATGATCGAGTTGCTTGTTTCATTGCTAGCTTGCATTGGCCAACCTATGATAAATACTCACAATCATACGGTCGGCAACAAACGCGCAAAAGAAACCGATGTTCTAACAGTTCACAGCTGATCCACATTCATGCTTAATTACCTTTAATTTGACAGTGAGCTTCTGCGATAGTGTCACACGCATGGCAATTTAGCTCCCTTATGCTAGCACGCTAGCTAGCTTATTTGGATCGACACGACTACTAAATCCAGACTAGCTAGCTCGTTGGCTTGTTCACAATCATATCAGGTGATGACCTGACAATCTAACCACTAACGAGTACTTATATATGATCTGAAGCAGCACCTGCTGTTACAGACAACATTTTACTGTCACACTACTGTACTTGTGTTTGTTGATTAAGGTCAAAAGATAGGCGACGTGCAAGCAAGATCCGATTTGTGCATGATGATATGAGCACATCAAGAATATTTATATGTATGCGTGGAAATTAAACCCATGCAAAGGTTTGATATGTGAAAAGCACAAAAGGTCATCTGGAAGGAAGAGGTCGACATTTGTCAAGGATGAAATGACTTGCGTCAAAAAGCACGGCCTCTTGTTCGGTTGGCAGGAAACTGATGGTTTTTCACGTGGTTGAAATGCATGGTGTGGGATCAAACTCATGTCTCGTGTTCCAAGCATTACAAGCACGGTTAACTTTGCACTGTTGGTGTTGGGCCTGATTTCCAGAACATATGTGTACATGCCAAGAGGTGCGGGTTCAAGCCCCAACTGTGGACGCACCCATGCACCGTTGTTTTTCGCGGATTTTCCTCGTGCTAGGTAAAAAAAAAACTCCCTCTCGCAGCTCTTCCCACGTCAATGATCAGCTCATCCCGCGTAGTTGCGGTGCGCTTTTGTATAGGTGGGCAGAAGTTCATGTTTTTTTTGTCTCGATATGCATGAGAAGATCTTCAAGTGAGAGATACTTTCGGGGCTCTCTAGCCACGAGGGGGATCGAATTTTTGCATACGACGCATGCCGTGAGTTGTATATAACGTATAAACACTCAAAATTTCATATCCATGTTTTTTTTACTATATATAAGGTACATGATGAAATTACTACCATACCCCTTACTGTAGCATGCCTTGTTTCTTCTATCTCCTACGCCTACCCAATTGTGTCCTTAGCGACATCACATTTCTTTCGCTAGAATTGCAATCATCGCTCTGCGGAAAAGGCAAGTGCTTGGGGGTAGTCCGATCCTTGAAGCTGGATGCCAAGAATTCTTTTTCAAAAAGTATTTTTTCAGACATGCAATAATTTTGCACACAATCAACTATTATAATTAAAAGAAAATTTACAATAGATAACTCAAAAATTTTGTTGCGGCCAAATATTGAAAAATTGTGTGTTGTTTGAGTAACAAAAAAACTCAGGTATCTGAGATATAGGAGAAATGTTCAAGATAATATGGAAAAGACATAGGAATCCATACATGTCACAACAAATAATTGGATGTTGTACAGATCAGTGGTGCATGTATCCTAAAGGACAGTTTATTGTTTGGACGAGATGCAGCTTGTTTTTATCCATTAACAACCTACTACAGCACTTCTGAAACACTCAGATGTCCTAATACTGTTTGGATACCAGTTATGCACAAGGCAAGATAGAGCATGGGCAAAACAAGGAAGAAGCTTGTATTGTGTGGCCAATCATTTCGTGCACTTGGCCTCTGTTTTTTGGCAAAGTAGGAGTAATAAATAAAAGCCACAATCATATGGTCGTACTACGTACGTAGTGCAATCTTTCGCCTATCATCCCCTACTCCATCCCTTTCTTTTTCTAGAGCCCTCGATCCTACACACAGCAACAAGTCAGCAACACCCCCAAAAGGAACAAACAAACAAAGCCATCCAGCCCCATGCATGTCCTGAGGCCACAAACCAGCAGACTGCCACGTACAGATTCCCTTCTCAACATGCATATCTCTCCTAGTCCCCCAAAATAAAATAAAAACTTCTAAGGAGCACAAAACCACATTCCCAGGAAGATCTGGACTCTGGAGCCACATGTGGCGACAATATGCAAAGCTGATGAGAAGGGCATGGAGAAATGGACCGTACCATGGACCAACTCCGTGTCATTTTTCTTGGAGAAAAGAAGTGGACCATCAGAGAGGGATCTGGATTCTGGAGAGAGATGCAGTTGCTTGGAACATAATGCTGTGATATCTTGGATTTGGGAAGACTGAAGTATGTTAGTAGTATTAAACTAGTAGTATTCAAGTGCAAGCTTAGCTTTCTTTATGGAATCAGATTGTGTGGTCTACCCATATGAGTGCTGTTAGGTTTGTGAGCTTTGTGGATAAGATATTTGCTAACCTGTACTTCTCCCTGACAAGGAGAGAAGTGTCAAAGGCAATTGAATATTCCTTGTCGATGCAGATGGGATATTTAGATGAAGCGCATGCTTGCATTTGACATGAAACTAGCTATTAGGGACATGAGGAGGCATATATATTAAGCCAGCCAGCAATTAGCTTAACGAGCTAGCATGCACACATTAATTCCTTTTGATGGATGGATCAGACTAATCTAATTAACCATAATGTATTTACTATTTTAGCAGTAGCCTCGCATCATGTTCATCAGAAGTTTGATTCTCTTTCTTTCTCAGAAAAGTAACATAACATTATTACTTTTCAACAGTCCAACTTGCCAAACTATTGTAGCACAGTAACTTCACATGGTCAGTAAACATGAGCATGCATCCACCCAAAAGTGTCTGCTGGCAGGTAGGAGAGGAGCACAGAAGTAAAACACTACTGCTGTTTTTAAGGAAAACCACTACTTGCTCCACTGCTGCCTTGGATGGCTGGATAGCACTCAAATAAACCCGGCTAATAAGCCCCCACCTCAACCAACCTTGCTAGCAAGAAGCCAAGAAAAGTAATGCTCCCCTCTCCTCTCCTGCAAGCTATGGGAATGGGGGGAGGGACAAAGCACAGCAACAGCAATAGTAACAGCAAAGCCCTCCCCCTCCACAGCCCTGGCAAAGGCCAAACACAACAACCCGTCCCCAATAATTGCGCAGCACAAGGGTTCCATGCTGGTGTTAAAGGATGAACATGGCACCTGGCGCCGCTGCGGGACCCGACGCCTTTAGAATCCCTGTCAGGGATTGATGAATGGCTGCAAGCAATATTGCATTTCGGCACAATTGCAACCAACAAAATGTCCATATAAACAAGTGATATGTTTTTATTAATTAGTATCTACTATTATCATAAGAGACTTATCATAATAGAATAGAACAGTGGAGTAGTTAATATAGGCCTTGAATGGCTGGCCATGGCTGATCCAGAGGCCTGAATAGCTGATGTCATCTCCCTCCCCACACTTGACAGGCAGCTCCTCTCTCTCCATCCATTCCATAGCTGAGCTCGTCTTATAGCTAGACCCTCCCTCCCTCCCCACCACTCGCAATCCACACCACTACAACTGAGACTACACCTGCACTGCACTTGCCTCTGCACGAGCAGGCACTGACTGCCCTGCACCCCTGTTCCTGGCTGCCTGTGCCCTCCTCTTCCTCCGTTCCTCGGCTGTTCCTCACTTCCTTCTCGGCTCGCCTCAAGCTAGCAGCAGCAGCAGCGTATGCATATCCCCACAGACCACTAGAGCTGCTTGTTCTTCACCATCGGCCAGCAGCTACTAGAGCTCAGCTACCTCTGGGAGCTGGCTGGCAGTTTTCTCTCTCCTCGGCTCCTCCCTATCATCACATCAGGATAAGCTCCCTGCTGATCTGCGGCATTTGCCCTGCTCCCGTGCCTGATTTGTTGTTCGCTTCTGTGCGCGGTGGTGCCCGGCCCGGGCAATAACTCCCCGCCCGTGCTCGGTGTCTGGCTGGCTGGCTGGCTCGTTGCCAATGCCACCCCCCCGCGGCAGAGCGGGCGGCCTATAGGATGAGAGGGACGTGGGAACCCAACAAACCGGCCGCGACACCACTGTCCTGACCGTGAAACACACGCACGCACACACACCTCCAGCTCCAGCTCCAGCTCGGCAACGGGCGCGGCACTGCACTCGCCGACGGGGAACCAACGGTGGAGCTTGCGTGCGGCTAGCGCGGCGTCCGTTGGTTTCGTTTCGTTCATGGATTGGGATCTCAAGATGCCGGTGTCCTGGGACCTCCAGGACCTGGAGCACGACGCCGCCGTGCCACAGCCACAGCCACAGCCGCCGCCCATCGCCACCGCCACAGCAGCCGCGGCGGCGGCGGGCATTGCCAACGCACCTGCTGCGCCTTCCCCGCGCCGGGTCCGCGCGGGGCACCGAGCCGGGCGGAGTGCTCCGTCGACCTCAAGCTCGGCGGGCTCGGCGAGTTCGCGGCGGCGGACAGGACGAAGGAACCGCCACCTGCCGCGGCGGTGCCTGCAACGACAGCGGCGGTGGCGCCGGCGCCGTCCGCGGGCCCGATGAAGCGCCCGCGCTCGGGCCCCGGTGGCGCTGCCGGGGCGCAGTGCCCGTCGTGCGCGGTCGACGGCTGTAAGGCCGACCTCAGCAAGTGCCGCGACTACCACCGCCGCCACAAGGTCTGCGAGGCGCACTCCAAGACGCCGCTCGTCGTCGTCGCCGGCCGCGAGATGCGCTTCTGCCAGCAGTGCAGCAGGTATATAAAGCAAGCAAAGCAATTCCCTTACTCTCAATTCTTCACTTCATTTCAGCTGGGTAAACGTCGCTCGCTGTAATTGCATGAGCCTGCTTGCGTCGAGAATTTGCTTCAACTGGGAATTGCTACTAACCAACCAATCAACGAACTGACTGATTGACGCCTGTCATTTTTCCCCACAGCTTTTCCTTTTTACTGCTGATTGTTCCTTGCCTTTCCCTTTGTTCAAAGTGAAAATGCCAAATCAGCTCTTTCTTTGGCCCTGCCTCTCTCTTTCTTTGCTTCAGATTCTCACCAATTTGTTACCAACAGTCACAGACACGATGAACTTGAGCTTACTGTAGCAATTACTCGTAGCATACATACACCTGCCTGTCTTGCTTCTAGGATGCACAGCTTTACCTTTCCCGGCTCCACCCTTTTCAGCCTTTTCATATGAACGTAGTACACCCATCTTTTCCCTGTTTCCCTTTAGCATGTCAACAAGTATTACCTGAATTAACACCACCTCTTTTTCTACTTGTGCATACCAACTTTCTAACCCATCAGTGAGAATCATTATCCGGCAAAAGCCACTTCATCTTCATGTGCTAGCGCTAGTGCTAGAGGATCATCTTTTCTTGTGGCAGACTGGCAATTGGTGCTTCTTCACACCTGAACCCTGTATAGCTCTCGTTTAAAGGTGAACAATGAATTGGAATTTGTATTTGGGATGAGGGTTTCGAATCCGTCATCAAATCGTTGCGTCTCTGCGTTAGTACAAAACAGAGAGGACACATTTTGAATCAAATGGACAGACCAGAAGCTGGTCTTTCGAGAGAATTCTTTAAGATGCATAGGCACTTCAATCAGGGTCTGTGTAGTTTTTGCTTTCGGAAAAACTACTCTAAAATCTTTAAGCCCCATCTTTGAGTTTTGCCTATTTATTTTTTTTTTTAAAAAAAAAACCTTTCCTTGCTGAATTAATAATGGAGATCTGTATGTTTCTTGCATTTTTGTCATGTATTCTTTCACGCAACAGTATTTTTTTTTTTTTTTTTTTTTGTGTGTGTGGGTGGGTGGTGGCGTGGGGGCTCTTTATGATTAAAGATCGATGTTGAACATAAACCTCTTTATTTAATTTCCAGCAGAAACTGGCCTACCACATCTACCTTGCTTGCTCCTGGTCTGCTAGGTGCTGGCCACGAACAATGCATTTATGTGCAAGGAAGGCAATGTATATATGTCTGAAACGTAGAAATTTGCTATTTGATTTCTGCATAATTTGGGTGTCCTATTTTGTCTTAATAAGCAGCAACGTAGCCTGGAAATTAACCAACTAGGTTTCCTTGTTTTTTGAATGAAAACTAGGTTTCCTTGTTAATCAAGAGCACTGTATCTGTATATATACACATGTAGCTTTTTTGGGTACATTGTTGCCTTGGTGTTAGTTATTTCATAAAATTTAACTGATTTCTTACTTTTCTCTCTGAAGTTGAATTTCTGTTTAACCTTCAGATTGATATGTAGATTTAACTGTCACCTGGGACAAGCTCAATGCCCTCAATTTGACAACTTAGTAGTACTGTACTGTACGTACTAGCCAGCTAAAACCTTGTGTTAGCATCTCAGGCAGCTGCTCAAAGTATATTTCAGTTATGTGTGCAGCCTTTTTATATATGTCCTAGGTATGTTGACCAACAACTACATGTGTATCTGCTAGTATCTTTAAACAATGCAAATTGTGTTGTCCCATTTCTTCTGCAAATTTTATATTCAGTGGATCTGCAAGCCGCTTTTCCAATGATTGATTACCTTGCCTAGTACGTAGAGCAAAGTGAGATCGCCATACTTGTTTGCAGACTTTATCAAGTGCTCCTCAGTGTCCCAACAGGTTGGTAGGGTGCCGTACTGTCATGTATCTGTTGGAAGCATTATACCGTGGTCCAGATGCCCACCAGGAGTAGCACAACTTTGCTGTGCTCGAGAGGTCCTGAACGTGAAACTTTTATCTAATCTGAAGCCCCATGCAACCAATTTGTTAACTGACATTCTGAAATCTGAGTGGTCCAGCTGTGTACTTTTATTTTTCAAGGCGGGCGAGTACTATTTTTTAAATAGTGGGTGATAAAACATGTGCGTCTTTCTTCTGTGGCTTGCTAGGAGCAGCATTTCAGGCCCACTTTTAATTTGAACATATATTATGTACATCGACATCAGTGGTCTGGTAGTCCTGGTTCCTGGGAGATTAATTCTATTTGTTTTTCCTTGGAATTTTCACGATGTTGATTGATATGCATAATACTCTCATTAGTTTTGCCCATTGCATGGAATCCTTATCTTTGATTTGTTTATTTAGGTTTCACTTGCTTGGGGAGTTTGATGACGCCAAACGTAGTTGTAGAAAGAGGCTTGATGGACACAACCGGCGTCGCAGGAAGCCACAGCCAGATACCATGAACTCTGGGAGCTTTATGACAGGTCAACAAGGTATATTGTGTTTCTGTTCAGCGAGCACCTTACATTTTCTATATGCATATGATAGTCCATACGTAAATCCATCAAAATGCTTCTATACAATTTTTCCAACTGCAATTGATTATCAATTCTGTCGTGTAAAACTGAACTTTTTTAGTACTAATATATATAGCTTTATATTGGTAGCCACTTGGGCACAATGCCCCTTCAACCTGGACATAAATAAGAGCTGAGCAGTGCTGCAAATTTCAGTCTTGTTTGCGTAATAATAAGAAAGAAGAAAAGAATCTAATAGGAGTTTGGTGCTTGTTCCATGACGAGTGTTCAGGATTGTTTTCGAGTGCAGGTACAAGGTTCTCGTCGTTCCCGGCTCCAAGACCGGAGCCAAGCTGGCCTGGAGTGATCAAATCCGAGGACACTTCATACTACACACACCACCCGGTGCTCAGCAACAGGCCCCACTTCACCGGCGGTTCCACGTCGTCGGCCTACTCCAAGGAAGGCCGGCGGTTCCCGTTCCTCCAGGACGGCGACCAGGTCAGCTTCAGCGCAGGGGGCGGGACGCTGGAGGTGTCCACGGTGTGCCAGCCCCTCCTCAACAAGCAGACCACCACCGCCGCGCCACCCGAGAGCAGCAGCAGCAACAAGATGTTCTCCGACGGGCTCACCCCCGTGCTCGACTCCGATTGTGCTCTCTCTCTTCTGTCATCCCCGCCAACTCCTCCAGCGTCGACGTGAGCCGGATGGTCCAGCAGCCCGGGGAGCACAGCATCCCCATGGCGCAGCCCCTCGTCCCCAGCAGCCTCCAGCCGCACCACCACCACCAGTTCGGCAGCTCCCAGGCCGCCGGCTGGTTCGCCTGCTCCCAGGCCGGCTCCAGCGGCGGCGCCGTCTCCGCCGCGGGCACCGGCGGCTTCGCCTGTCCCGCCAGCGTGGAGAGCGAGCAGCTCAACACCGTCCTGGTGCCGACCTCCGACGCCGGCCACGAGATGAACTACCACGGCATCTTCCACGTCGGCGGCGAGGGATCCTCCGACGGGACGTCCCCTTCACTCCCGTTCTCGTGGCAGTAGCTTCGATCTTTTCCGGTGCAAGCGGCCAGTAGTGATCGGTGTTGAGCTGTAGTGGTCGGTCATCACACCAGTCTCCTGTTTCTTTCTGTGTTTAGTTTTTTTTTTTTTTTATCATTCTCCGTTTTACTTTCTCCTGTCATTTGCTCGTTTCTTCGTTTTGCATGCCTGATGCATGCAGCCTGAAAAAACTCGCGAAAAATTAGTGCCGAATTTCCTGAAACCATTCTACTAATACTACCTTATTACCGATTCTGGAGGCGTGTCCATCAACCGAATCAAGACAAGTTTGGTGCACATTTTTCGTGAAATAATAAACGATAAATGCAACATACATTTGTATTTTTTAAAAAAGTAGTTGAACCGTTGCAGTTCATTTGTAAGTTATGGTGTCCATGAGCCCAACCAACACGAGTTCGGTGTAAAATGACAAAGGTTTGTGTGAAATATGCTGAAGTTTGGCGAAAGAATTGGCAAAAGGTTGGGTAAGCTCAATCTCAAAGTTCTTTTGCTGGTATAAAGTCGACAGCAGGGAATGTTTTTGGGCCACGATGAGCATTGTTTGGGCTGCGGACTGTAATTGTAAGTAGGCCTCTCGTAGGCCGTCTGAATTAGCCACTGCAGTCTCCTGTCTCTTTCTGTGTTTATTTTTTTATTAGTAGTCCATTCTCTGCTCCTCCCTCCGTTTTAATCTCTCCTGTCCTTTGCAGTTTGCTCGTTTCTTCGTTTTGCATGCAGCCTGAAAAAAAACTCGCATAAAATAAACGATTCTGGTGGTGGAAGCGTGTCCATCAACCGAATCAAGGCAAGTTTGGTGCACATTTTCGTAAAATAAACGATAAATGAAACATATATTTGTTGTTGTTGTTGCTAGCTGAACCCTTGCAGTTCATTTGTATGTTGCGGTGTCCATAAGCTGAACCATCACGAGTTCGTGGTGAAATGACAAAGGTTTGTGTGTAATATGCTAAAGTTTGTCTGAAAGATTGGCAAAGGTTGGGTAAGCTCAAATGCTCAAGGCCTGGCTCTAGTGGAGGGGCAGCCGGTGCGACCGCCGGGCGGCAATCTTCCGCGCCGACCAGGTCGTCGCCCGAGCTTCAGCGCTGATCAGGCTTAACGGTTTGTGGCCCACGGCTCACACGGCCCACGGTCTCCTAGAGGCCCTCCTAGACGAGTGGCGAGGGAGCGACCGCCGCGGCAGCGTCGCCGTCGGGCGAGCGTTCGGCGGTTATTGTCCAGCGTCCCTCTATTCCGACCCCGGCTGTAGAATCCGGCCCGGTCGGCCTGGCCTCGGCCGCCGACACGGCGGTGGCCGGCGGTTCGATCGGACGGTGAGCTCGGCCCGGGCTAGGGCGGACTCATCCGGGTGGGTGCGGGTAGGCGGCGGGGGGAGCGGGAGGTCATCCATGGAGCGCGGGGGAGGCGGCGCGGCGACAATGGCCACGGGGTTTCTGGAGGGGGAGAAGAAGGGGGGAGGGGAGGGCGGGGCCGCCGGCCCTAGGGCTCGCCCGGGCTCCGCCGAGCCCTAGGGCGCGCCGCGGTGGGGGGAGGCGGAGGCGGGGCGGGCGGGGCGGGAAGAGGATGGAGGAGGCGAGAGGTAGACAAGCGAGTTGATGCGGGGTGGCGGGCCTTTGTGAGCCTTTGCTGGGCTGCTGGTCGGCGCCCTAGCACGCCGCACCGCCGGGGGCCCAAGAGCATACAGTTAATGAGTACTCCCTCCGTTCCAAATTATAGTTCACTTTGGCTTTTCTAGATACATTGCTTTTTGCTATGCACCTAGTTATACACTATGTCTAGATGCATAGCAAAAGAAATGCATCTAGAAAAAGTCAAAACGACCTACAATTTGTAACGAGAGGAAGTAAGTAGTAGTAGAGTATACGGATTAGCTAGTAACAAGGCCCAACGACGAGGAGACAACGAAGCCCTCAGCCCAGAGTAACTTCTGTTTCTTTCATCTTTCCGGCATTCTCATAGAGCCGCGGTCTCACTGACCAGACACAAATCAGGCAATCATTACGATAGGCGCGGTAGTTGACACTTGACACCGATTATCATCAGTTAATCACAGTATTTATATTCCAAATTCCAATTTCCAATATGTGTCTTGGATGTTGCATCGCTAGACGCTAGCGCCAGGAACAAATTAAGATTATCATCAGTTAATCACAGTATTTGTATTTTCCAAATTCCAACTTCCAATATGTATCTTGGATGTTGCATCGGTAGATGATAGCGCTAGGAACAAATTAAGCCTATATTTTAACTTAGTTGTTTGACGATGTGTATATATTTTGCCTGCCTATCGTAGGGATCTAAATTTGTAATTTGTAATTCAATTTTTTTGAACATGCTAAATGTTAAGAAGTATTTGTTGGGTGCTCAATAATAAAGGGAAAAATGAAAACAAAAGGATTAGTTCGTAGAATCGCAAATGGCGCTGGTCGCTCTATGACAAACTAAACTATTAGTACTTGTTGTACTATATACTTGTATTTATGTATTTATGTACGAATTTATATTAAAAATTCGTTTAATTTTTGAGAGCGAAACCACTTTATTTATTCATATAACGTGGTTTACAGAATTATAAACACCAAATGGTGGCAATACAAACCAGGCATGCCTTCCTGGTTCAGCTGATATTAAGCTCCTAGCTATCAAGTGTGCATCTACATTTGATCTTCTATTTTTCGTGGACAAACTCAAAAGCTACAAAGCCTCCTGTTCTCTCTTTCAACTCCTTTATGATTTGACCATACGGTCCCAAACCTGACCCTTGTAGGCTTCTAATCACGTTTTCACAATCAGAAGCCAACCTGATGGATGACTGGAGGTCGGTTGTGAGATCCACCCCTTCCCCGCAAGCCAAGACTTACGCTATCTCGGCTCGGTGATCCCCATCAATACTAGTCGGACTGGGCATTCGGTATTACGAAACCGATCGGTTCGGTTTTCGGTTCCTCGGTAAATTCGGTTCAGAAAACAGGTACCCGATCGGTTCCTTCAAAAAATCGGTACCGAGGGAATTCGGTTTCGGTACTTTTGGTTCGGTTTTCGTATTTACCAAAAAGTACCGAAGTAATCAAAGACATGTAATTTCATGTTCAAAAACTAATTTAAACATGATTTCATAGACAATTATGGTGTCAAATACATACATATAAAAGTTTAAGAGTAGAATACCACAAATACATAATATAATAGTCTACATTAGTACAATTAACAATATAACAACACTCACACTCAACACATTTCAGTAAATTCGGTACTAGTTCGGTGCCGGTTTACCGAGGTACGAGAACCGAATATACCTCGGTAAATTCGGTTCACGAGAACTAGGAACCGAACAGGAACCGAATTTTTTCGGTTTCGGTATTTTTCGGTTCGGTTTTCGGTATTCCTCGGTTTGGTTTCGGTTCTCGGTTTTAGTGCCCGGGGTGAAATACCAGCCCTGAAGCTCGAGGAACTCCTTTGTTTTGATCCCTGGCTAGCTATAGCCACTTTGCTGGATTCTTCAAGTTCTTTGAGATGGCAGCATCAACATTAACCTTAACACAACCCTGAGGAGGTGGTATCCACCTACGTAGGGTCTGGTTTACTCGATCACGCCCACCAGGCAGCCGATCCTGTCTTGGTGTAGATTCCTTCAACTCTTCACAATATTTGTTAATGAAAGTATGAGTCGACAATGGGCTCTGGAAAATATTTTCATGGATTATCTTCCTCCTCGCATACCATATTGCCCATAACCCCACCGATACTCGGACAACGTCATTATGGGACAATGTTTCAAACAGTCTCGATAGCCAAATTCGAGGATCCTATTCTTGGAGCTCGCACATGTGTTCTACCAGCTCCTCGTCTTCGTTTAATGGGGTCTTATAATCTTCCTTGCCCAAGGGCCTTAAAATTGTAGAGCCGGCCCGCTCAATCTCATAGTTCCTTTGCTGGGTTGTCAAAAACAAAGGAAACAAAAGTTCTTTGTTCGGCTACGATGAGCAATGTTTGGGCTGCCCACTGTATTAGTAAGTAGGTCTCTTGTAGGCCGTCTGAATTGTCCACTTCAGGCTTCGCCTGCGTTGCTGGTTTGTGCCGGATGGGCATGGGCCAATAAAGATGGACGTGTGCGTTGGCCCCGGGTAATGTTGCAGACCCTGTCAAGGCGCGGACGACACGCCACTGATCCCGCTCGGCCCGAATGGCAAGGCCAATCCGGCAACTAGCAACCAGTCTCGCCGTCGAGTTTCCGTGACGCCATATCTGATATCTATCTCGTCTCGCTGAGACGCCGACTGACGCAGGCAATGGATGGCCACGTCCATTCGTGCTGATAATGCAGTCTTAGTACATGTTATTAGAACTGTTACGTTACACCGTACGTGGTCCAGATGCCCACCACCACCAGGAGTTGAACAACTTTTCTGAGCTCGAGGGGTGGTCGGTCCAAAACATGAACCTTGTACCACGGCACGTCGGTGTCGAGGGCTCCTCTGATGGGACGTTCCCTTCGCTCCCATTCTCGCTGGGCTCGTGTCGTTGGACAGATCGATGCTACGTACTGTAGCCTGTAGTAAATGGGCTCTCGTAGGCTGACCCGGTCGGGCCAGGTAAGCTGGACGCGTCGTTGTAATATGTTGGCACGAATTAGAGAGATCGTTTTGCTCAAAAAAAAATAAATAAAAACGAATTAGAGAGATCGTGTCCGCTTTTTCCGCCAAGATCTGCACAGCTCAAAGTCACAGCTGGCCAGCCAAGATCAGAAGATGAAATCAAATATATATAGGCACACGTCTTGTGTTAATTCAGTTTTCTGGTACGAAAGTCAGCCCGGGGAGAATAACAACGATATACTGGACGATCCATCTGCCCGTCACGTCGAGTCGAGCTCGAACGGGACCCGTGCGTCAAACAGAGCCTTCACACTCTGTAGCAGCGAGAGCCGCTAGCAACGACGGTCGACGGGCGACGGCAGAGTGTCTGAATTCTAGCAGGTATCTTCTGTCGAGATGGTACCTCGCAAAACCGTGGGCGTACGCTGTGGTCAATCGTCAGTTGATGTACGCCAAGCTTGTACGTCAGGTAGCGACAGGTAGTGGTCAATGTTACTCGATGCTGCATGCAGCTGTCAAAGCGTCAAGGATTCAAAGGGTGGCGTCATGGCACCTCGTTTGACAGGAAAGGTTGATCGTTGATGTGTGCCCCCAGGTGGACAGTTAGAGCTGGCTCCTTTACTTGTGGTATACTTGTTGCATTGTATGTATGGCTCACGTGTACAGATCTGTACAAACCAACGAGCGTGCTCTCAACCCTTTTCGATCCCCGGTGTTCTTGCAAGGTCTCAACGACGGTGTAGTAGCACCTTTTGTCCTCGATTCCAGCTTCACACAGCACCATGCATGTATTCAATTCCATCCGATTCCGTTCAGTTAATCGTCCCTGCAGATGACCATCGATAGATCGATGCGAAGGCCAACGAGTAATAGATACTCGAGCGCTAGGCGGTAGCTACTACAGTCACCACGACAGCAAGACGTACACACTCTCTACTAGCAGTTTGGCACGCCACGACGTTACTAGTCCGGGTTCGCCGCTCTCTCTCTCGACCCTGGCACGGCACGGCACACCCACTCGGCGGATCCGATTGATTGATGACTTGTCATTGGTTGCAAGGCAACGAACGAACGAAAAAGCGTTGAAAGAGACACGCACCGGCATCTATCCCGCGCCTGGCCGCATCCCCACCACGCCCCGGTGGCCTGGCCAGCACCGCGACCGCGGCGGACGGGACGTGCCGATAAAGCGAGCAGTGCGCCCCTCTTTGCCCTCCGGTCCGTCGCAGGCGTCGCCCGCCGCATGGGGAAGGAGCAAGAGCAAGCGAGCGGGCAAGCGGCAGAATAAACGCGCGCGCGACCGCGCCACAGCTGGTGCCGTGCCGTGCCGTGTCGTAGGAGAGTACGTACTGCCGGCGAAGGCCCTTGGTCACACTGGCATTCACACAACACACCGCGCGCGGCAACACACCGCGGCACGGCCTTCCGATCGGCACATCGGCAGCCGGCATCCGCCCCGGCGGTCGACACGTGGTGCGTGGCAGGTGGGGGCACCGGTGGTACGCCGACGCCAACGCCGACACTCGGCCGCGGGGTCACGTCGCGCTCACCACCGGAACGACCGGCGCGCGCTCGTCACAGCCGAATATCCCTCGGACGGATCGGACGGACGACGGGACGGGGCTCGCGTCAGGCGTCTGTATAGCTGCTGCGCGGTCCGGTCCGTTGGGTGTTCCGTGCATTCACTTCCTCGCGTGCCTTTCGCTTTGCCTCCGTCCGTCCGCTCCGCTGCCGGCCGGCCAGCTGCCCCGCGGCGACGGCGTATCCTGTGCCTGTGCAGACGAGACGACGGACCCCGCACCCGGCATGCGTGGTGGGAGTTTGCCCGTTAGCCCCTCTGAGTATTCCAGTATTGCAGATGGTTATACGTGTGCTTGATCTTGTGCGCACTGCAGCGCCCCTAGCTAGCTCGTTGGCTGGTTTATTGTTGCAAGTACGCCGGCCGATCAGCCGATGTGCGCCATGTTAAGCGTTTCCTCCGAAAGAAATCAGATAGAAATGGTCGATTCGTACTAATACCTCCGATCGATCACCTGACGTCTCGAACAACAAAACAGACCTAGATAGATGATGCAAGTTGAGATTCTTGTCTGAAATGTGGAATGCCAATAGTAAGAGATTGTTTGGTTCTCCTGAAATCTCATCCATAACTTAATTGGTTTCTTGACAACTTTTTGTTCACAAGGTATATTTTGGCACAGGCCAGCTATAGCATGGACCAACGAGGGCCGAACATCAGCGCCGATTTGGCTAATCATCTTAAATCACTGAAATTTGAAACTCTGTTTTAATCCTTAATTAGTTTTCACCTTAAAATTCCATGCGATTTTGTTACTTATAAAACAATCCTTTCTCCATTCCAAATAAGTTTCACTATAGGAAGCGTAGAAAATTTACTATAGGTTTGTAGAAAATATTAAAAGCATTTATATCTCCAAATAAGTTTAGTTAAGGTATGTTCAACGGTTCATCTAATGATACTAATTATGCACTATGAATATTAATATTTCTTATATATGTGTGGTCAAAGTTAAAAATGGTTGACTTATCGACGGTGGCGGAGCTTGATCCATCCGGGGAGGGGATTTTTTGTTCCATGCTAACAACCACTGAAAAATATATAGCACGCTAAAGCGGTAAGAAGCAGTTGTCACAATGCTCATTAGCGTTATAGCGTAAAAAAGCGCACTAATAGCCGTATAGTTTTTTGGTGAAGCTCTTGCTAAATTCTATAGCCCGTGATTTTTTTTCATGGCTAACAACTATGCCCATACTAAGTTCTATGATAGAAAAAAACAAGACTAAGAGATTGATCTTGCCGTGCTTCTCAAATTGTAGAAGGAAAATATTACTTTTAGTTTACCTCAAATTAACATACAACTAATTTACTACCAATATTGCAATGCATCCTCAAGAAGCTAACATTCTGGTGAAATATGAATCGGTAAGAGCTGCACGTGGACCTTTTTTTCATAATCATTTTAAGTGAGTAAATAATGCAAGACTACATATATGACACTAGAACTGCTACATGGAGTATGCAAAGTTCAGACTATGACCGAGATCTAGTAAAAGGAATAACAGGCTCATACATATATAGGTACTATATATTGAGATGAGGGAGAAATTAAAAAAACTTCGGTTGGTTGGGGAAAGACTGCCCCACCAAAGCATTGTTCTTAAAAGAAAACCCGGTTTCCCCGACCGAGAAAACCCCCGAAGTCCCACCCCGACACTAGGAGCCTTAGCCCATGGGAACTATGATCCTCAATCCTTCGGTGACCTGGGCCGGTATTCATCGTCGCCCAGAGCTCGATCCCTACGGGACTTAGGCCGGCTCTTAACTAGTGCTTTGGCACACGAAACTGACGAGGGGATTTTTTTTTAACAGCAGTCTGAAATTCGCTCCCACGGGGAGTCGAACTCAGGACTTGTGCAGTGCCGCTCGAGTATCCTAACCATCAGGCTAGGACCCCTTTGGCGATGAGAGAGAAATCGATGGCCATTCTTGTCTAATTGTTGCTTACTTAATTAGCTGATCTAATGATGGCCAACATGTCTAGTATGTATATCATATTCTATTAAAATGTCCATGACCCCGTTAATTGGGCCTCTACATAGCTCCGCCGCCTGTGTTTATCAAGAAGTGACAAGTACATTTATTTGGGACAGAGGGAGTGCCTATGTTGCTATATTATGATGTAAACTATAAAATAATGACATGTGTTTCTGTTTGCCATACAATATATTATCAATATTGAGTTTCAAAAAATAACATTATCAATACTAGCAAATATGTTCAGATGCGTTGCAACGGGATAAAAAAAAAATCAATATTTACGATTAGCAATGATAAAATGGTTCATATTTATTTATTTATTTATGTTTGATATTTTTGATAAAATTTGAAATCTAGAATTTATTTTTCGAGGACAATGTTATCTTTAATCTATATACTATTTTAGACTATGTTTGGATCAGATTTTCTATGGGTTTTATACTTTGACATGCCCCTTAAAACACGATTACACTCATTGGTTCAAAGAAATTAACAAAATTTGAAGTATCATTTGTTGATTTGGTTCTGATTTTTGTTTTGAAAAAGACATGAAGCTAACATCTAACAAAGCACTTTGTGTTGCAACTATCCAAAATAATATTTTCTATTGCCAAATTTTGTCACCGGCCATGAATTGGCCTGGTCCATGATCAAAACAACGACGGAGTACCTTTTTGTCATGAATTTTTCATTTGGTCTGTCTTATCCGATCATAATTTACCGGAGGCATTAATATAATAAATACACTAGATAGGATCTAGAGCAATCAATGGCTTTCAATTCTGACTACCATACACATTTTACTCCAGTCAAGCAATGACCCTTAGTTTGTAGTAGTACTTACAATAAGGGTATTTACAACATGTTTTCAGTCCCAAAAGTATACTCAACGTGTTGCATCCAGGAACTTCTTCATAGAGCCAGGTGGAGTCACTTGACGCAGCATTTCCAACGACGATTGGGCATGACGATTCCGGCACTTTGGTTGTTTCTCTTTTTTATGCAATATCGAATTGTATGTCAGGTTAGTCTGGTCGTTTGCTGTTAGACCACCTATCGCGCTAGAAGGGCGTTGTATGTCCTGAAAACTCTTTTCTTCTTAATTGAAATGATAATCTTTTGTGTATTTGAGAAACAAAAACATGTTTTCAGTTGCTAAAATTTTTCAATACCATTTCAAAAGGCATCTTGACCACAAATCTATTGATGCAAGTTTTAAATTCCACAAACTTGAATATAATTTGATCAGAAAATTCTAGATTTTAACTTTCTCTCATCGCAAATACACTTAGCATTCCTGAATATAATTAATCTACTAATAACTGATGCATTGCAATTCTAATTTGAATGGTGAAAGTTTTCTTTCTTGAAAAATGTTCCAAACAATGAAGCGTGATATTTATTTTTTTCTGGCATACAATAATCTTGAAAGCACATTACATGAGTTATCTTTTTTTTTTTTTTTTGTGTGTGTGCAAAAACATTGCATGAGTTATCGACCTAATTAGATAGAGAATGCATACATTTGGTTACGCATGGCATCTGGTTCCTATAGGAGCTAGGTTTGGAAGAGATCAATTAAATTTAGGGCCGGCAGCGAGCCATTGTTACCAAATCAGTGATGATTTTGCTGCATCGAGCAGATCAACTGAAGATGAAACAAGATCGTCCTTTCAGAATCGCAACGTTCAGATATGGAAGTGATAAAGTCCAGGACTCCGATCCACATGATCTTACACACAAGTGCAGACACACACATGCCGCGGAAGCAAGCCTGGAAACAAGATCGATACAAGAACATTCCGGATCCCTAGGCGCAGAAACGGATCGTATAGCTAGCGTCTCCTTTCTGGAAAAAGCGATGCATGCAAAACGGATCGATCGATCCAGGAGCGCGCGCTCTCACCACGTCACCCGTGCCGAGGAAGCTCCGTCCTGTCTGCACGAACTATGGCAATGGCGACCGACGACCTCTCGTCCTCTCCCGAGAACCAGAACGGCATGTGCCTGCAGGCTCGATCGCTGCACGCACGCATGCCGGCCCGTTGGAAGACGCCGGCCGGCTGCAACGAAACGGGTCGAGAGCTCCATGGAGGAAAAGAGGAAAGCTGCGCGCCGCGCCTAGCCATAGCAGTTAGCAGAGGGAGGGGCGGCAAGGGGGCGTTTGCCGAAAACCACGACAAGCCGAGGTTCCATCCGGAAAAGTTCACTCCCTTTCGATCCCCTCCCTAGCAGAGCATCGATCGACCTGCCTGCTGTCGAGTCCTCACTGGTCTAACGAGGAGACGGATGGGAGGCTGACACATGGCCGGCCGGAGCCGGATATTGAGGTGCGGAATTGAATTGGATTAAATTAATGCGAAGGGTAGCGTGTGTGAGGACGGACAGACGACGACAGAGGGCAGGCGGGCAGGCAAGCAATCACGAGACGGGAAGGGTTGGCCTTTCGCCTCTAGGGTTCCGCGTCGCCCACCACCTTACCGGAAATGGCAATGCCGGACGCGCCCCCAATCACTCACCACCATGTCGTCTCGCCCTTTTAACACCCCCATCATCGTCTGCCTCTCCCACCCAGCTCCTCCTTTCCTGCCTGCCTGCCTGCCTGCGCTCTCCTCCTTTTTCTCCCCTTCGCTTTTGCTTGGTTGCTGCAGGGGACGAGCAGAAGCAGAAGAGAAGCTAGCTAGCAGCTCCGGTGGTGTGGTAGTGTGTGTGGAGGGTGTATAGCAGCAGCCTGGAAGGGTTGGGAGCCATGGGGAGGGGGAGGGTGGAGCTGAAGCGGATCGAGAACAAGATCAACCGCCAGGTCACCTTCGCCAAGCGCCGCAACGGGCTGCTCAAGAAGGCGTACGAGCTCTCCGTGCTCTGCGACGCCGAAGTCGCGCTCATCATCTTCTCCAACCGCGGCAAGCTCTATGAGTTCTGCAGCGGACAGAGGTATATATACGCACCAAACGCCGCGCGCGACCACCACATCGCACATATTTGCGTGGTACATGTGTACGGGCAGTGGCCGTAGGCCGCAGATCCTCTGGGATCTGACATCGGGGTGGTGGCCGGCCGGAGCTTTGGACGGTTTTTGAGCTTTGTTAACAGGCCGGGGCGTAGTTTCACGGGGATCTGTCGGCGCCACGGGGTGGATCCGTGTGAGGCCAAGCTCGTCGTCGTTTCTCATCTCTGCTCTCTGGTGATATGTGATTCGTTTTTGAGGGTTTAATTTAATTGGGAGTTGAAAAACTGGTGGATTTCTTTGGGAATTAGGGTTCTGGTTTGCTCTTTGGCTTCTGAAATGTGGTGATCTTAGTAGATCTGGTGAATTTTCGTTTACTCCAGGGGTCGTGGATTTGTATTGAATCGATTGGTCTGGAAATGTCGCGATTTCCAGTTAAATCAATTGTGGTGTTTGTATATATTCATAAACAACTACAAATTTTGCTTGGGTGAGCAATAGGTGAGGACTAGGATCGCGATCGAATTTGTCGTGCTGCACGGACACGTAAGCTTTCATCCCGGTCGGGTTGAATCCAGCCGTTTTGCTCTGATTTTTCTTTTGTCTGTTTTGGACTCTACTATTTGGCAAACTTAGCTTAGAAGCAGATTATAGTTCAAGCATGTATGGACGTCGTCGTGCTGCTTAATGTTAGCTGCTACTTAATGTAGAGTCTCTTGCCAAATTTATTTTAGGTTGCTTCCACTTTTGTCTGAGAAAAAAAAAAAATTTTGCTACCACCAAATACATGAGATCATTAACATGATATAAACGTGTACTCTCTCCCTTTGTCGTCCCACCCTTGGGAAAAAAAAAAATCTTTTATGGACATCGTTATGAAAAATTTTCAGTTTCAGTGCTTTATATATAGTTTATAGTCTTTTTATCATATTGGACGGAGTACCTTGATCATGGTCTAGAACTGAACTATGCATTATTAGATCACAATCTGCTTTGATTGAATGACCTAACGAAATTTTAAAATTAATCCATTAGCATTATTGTCTTGGTCAATTATGCCCTCACATAAGAATCTCTATATGTACCAAAATTTTGATAATTTTGTCAGACTTTTTTCATTTTTGTGGATAGAAAATATAACTATGTATATCTGTTAATTACTGGGAAGACTAAGATAAAACCATACTTAATCGGTTTGTGGAAGCATTATTAAAATTTCTGAACTTCCCAAAGAAAATTCTCATAATTTTTCACATGGATCTGTAATTGATTAATTGAAAAAAAATGAAGACAAAATAGATAATTGGCGTGGTATCCAACTCTTTGCTTTGGCTAAGCCTTGTGTCCTGCAGTATGTATTAAATATTATTGTTGGGATGGTGAAAATTTTTCTGTTCACGCTTGCATGATCTAGCAAGTGCAAGCATTTATTAGTATTTTAGTTCTAAATTTGGAATTAGGATCTTTCATTTTATATTTGTAATTTGTAAGTATGCAGGACTAGTTGGATTCTTCACTCCAAGAATTGTTCTGTATATGTAAGCAGGAAAGTATATTAGTATTTTGTTTCCAATAATTTAAACATGCTCATCTTCTGATCCAAATAATTTATGTAGTAATGTAATATTTAAAAGGTTTCCATCCAAAATGTAAACCAAATGTGTTTAATCCATCTACATGCCTAGATTCATTTGGAGGGGTGGGGAGGACGGGGTATACATTCTGGGATTTTATTTAAGTGTATAACTGAACACCGTGTACACAAGATTCCTAGGACTGACCTGGGGTTATAAATTAGGGTACAATCAAGTGTCAGGTTTCAAATGTCAGTCCTTGTGTCCAACTGTCTCCTGTCTTTTCAGATCGAATTGTCCTTTCATTCACTAGTTTTCAATCTCCTTGCCCGCAAAACTCTCCCAGCAGCAAAGTTTTTATCATATGTCTCTTCCAAGGTCTATACAATTGGTACCTAGTGCTCTACTAGTATTTTATGCTGTTAGATATGCATGGATATCTTCAACATATACTAGATTTTGTTCACTCACGTCTTCTTCCTCTATGAAAGTCTAAAACATGTCGGGGCAACTGACACTTAAGGGGAAATAATAATATTCTACGACAGCTATAGGTCAAGCAATACTTTTTGTTACTTTGTCTGTTGGAATGTCTCGTAAGCTTAAATCATCCGGAAGTTTCTGTGACATATAAACTGTGATATATGTAAATTACACTAGTTATGTGATCTTGAGGTAACAATAATATGTAGCCCTGATATATATGTAACCAAAAATAAAAATTCAGTTGCATGTTATTGCCCTAGTTTGCTTGATCTTTACCAAGCACCACATTCTCTACTTTGCTAACAATCCATGCTAATTTTGAACTTGTAGCATCACAAAAACACTTGAGAGGTATGAAAAAAAAGCAGTTATGGAGGCCCAGATACTACCGTACAGAACAAGGAGAACGAGGTAATAAGAGATTAACACGTTTATTTACCTGAATCCAATTTCTCATGAGTTTGCTTCTGTTTTAGTATTTTCTCATCCAAAGGTGTCTTGGTTCCCACCCAGAACTTTCCACGTCCGCTGTGGTACGGTGTCATCACATTTGCAGCGCCAAAAACAGCCGCCACACACTTGTGGCGAGTTTTACTGCTTTTAGCTCAATGCAAAAGCTGTGGTGTGTTCCAACTTTTTTTGCAATCCAAAAAAATCTATGTCAGCAAGTGTGGCAGCCTCAACTTTGTTGTGGCTTGGTGGTAACCGAGAACCAAACACGCCCCTAGTACTCTTTGGTTCAAAGCAATGTTGTTAGACTGATATTTGTCAAATTAGCTTCATGAGTGGACATATCTCATTGTGAAAATTAAAAGACAATGCATTTCTTCTCATTTGAAACATACAATTAGTGTGGTACATCTTTGTTTTATTCAAGTGTGGAACATCTCATTGCGTAGCGCTAGCAAGTCCTTAACCTTGATACCTTGTATATAGCAGATTGTCATTTCTTGTTTCTTTTATCACATGCACTTGCCAAGTATGAGTTAGAAACTTAGAATCATGGCTATATATATAATTCATATGATTGAGAAGACACAATTTTCCAAATGTCATTATTGTGTGTGAATTGATCTTCTATTTGCATCCCTAGTGCGCAGCCACTATTTGCTCAAGAGCAGTCGCAGTGAGTTAGAAACTTAGAATCATGGCTATATAATTCATGGCTTGTTTTTTTTCAGTATCTTTTGTACTGAAGTACCTCTTATTTTGCAGTTAGTCCAGAGCAGTCGCAATGAGTACCTTAAACTGAAAGCCAGGGTTGATAATTTACAGAGGACTCAGAGGCAAGTTGAGTCTACTCTTGAGTTCTCTCTTCATGACAATAGGAATTTCCTTCTGTCACCCAATTGACATTAACCACTAGATAAAACTGCCATTGTTTGGAGAATTTAATTAAAATAAGTTTGTGGTACTGTTAATTATAGGAGCCATTGTTAGTTAGTTACCAGGTAAACGGCATCCCTGTTAGGGGAAAAACATATTTGTGCACTGCTTGTTTGCCCTACTTTGGTGATTAACTAGTATAACTAGATTCATTGCATAGCTAGATCATCGGGTCTTCGTCAGCATATATGCACACCTGAAAGGAGTTTTCAGATTTCTCATAAGTCATAACCCTCTGAATTAGATATCAATTTGCGAGGCTAAATGAAGAAACAGTAGTTTAATCACAATGAAGATAAATATAAGTTTCTTTATGTCATTGTTTCATGCTTAGCTAAGATGCGCGCAGACAACTGATTTTGCCTTTGTTGGGAATTACAGGAATTTGCTTGGTGAAGATCTGGGGTCACTTGGTATCAAAGAGCTTGAGCAGCTTGAGAAGCAACTTGATTCATCCTTAAGGCACATAAGATCCACAAGGGTAATTCATTGAACAAACCATTTCCTAATGCGTTAAATAATTTTTAGATGAAGCTATAGTGTTGATATCACAGTCCTTCATATTTCTAAATTAATGGACCACTTTTAATATAGAGTGCTCTATATATATACAATTGTAAACATCATCTGCAAAGAAAACCCCGCTTTCACAATATTCCCACTAATCTCCTGTATTATCTGTGACTATTGTTCCTTAATTAGGTGGGATTGGAATTTGAAATATGTTGAATGACCATCATTTCATCTAATCAAGGCACGAATGTGATTTAGTATTTTATATCTTTCAAAATGCTGATCAAAGTTTTTTTTTTTGATTATGCAGACACAGCATATGCTTGATCAGCTCACTGATCTTCAGAGGAGGGTATGCTCGTCTTAACATGATAGAAATTTATGAAGATTTATATCTGTAGATATTTTTGGATATTTCTGCTTAGATAAGAGCATATATGTACTGTTTGAACTACGTACTGAATGATATCTCTAAACCATGCATGTCCAGGAGCAAATGCTGTGTGAAGCAAATAAGTGCCTTAGAAGAAAGGTATGCATGCGCCTTTACCATGTTCATATATACCTGGTCTTGTCTAAATACTCGGGCATATTGTTCATTTGACTGCTATTACAGTATATATGTGCTAGCAGTACTATTATACCAACAACTAAACTAGCATTTCAGGGGGGGTTGTGAGATTAATAATGAGGTTTCTTACCTGATTGTTTTGCAAATAAAAGCTGGAGGAGACCAGCAACCAGGTGCATGGCCAAGTGTGGGAGCATGGTGCCAACTTACTCGGCTACGAGCGGCATTCACCACCGCAGCAAGCCCCATCACATGTTGGCAATGGATTATTCTTTCATCCCCTGGAAGCTGCAGCTGCAGAGCCAACCCTGCAGATCGGGTATATGTCATATATATACCTGCAGATGCATCCTGTGATTCCGTAGATCCTAGCTACAAAAAGCTAGCACTGCCTGTGCATCGATCTGAACCCTGTCTTCTTGTTGTGTTTGGCATGCATGTTTGCAGGTTCGCTCCTGAGCATATGAATAACTTCATGCCGACATGGCTTCCCTGAAGACGATGGATCTTTGAGGCAAAGGAAATAAATAAAGAGATGCGATGGCATCATCATCTTCTACTGCAAGAGTGACAGTTGTGTTCCAGTCACATATATGACCTAGCTGTTTGTGTGCCGATGTGTCGAAACATTAAGTTTGTGATTTTTGTTATATGTAATGTAATGTAAGCACAAATGAAACATCCAGGACTAGTTGCTTGCTCAGTGATGTATTTTTATGTATCCGTGTAAAGGCTGTGTGTGCGCCACAGCATATGCGTACTGCTGCTTTGTGCACATGCATATACATTGTTAATGTAAGCACAAATGAAACACGCAGGACAAGAGCGAGCGACGCAGCCGACCTGGGCGTACGCCGATCTCCTCATCCCCATATCTGCCAATGCAAAGGTGCATTACATTGTTCGAGTTTTACTGTCTAGAAGCCAGTAGGTAAAACCAATCTCGTTGTCGACTCGTCTTAGTTTCCGTGTGATGTTGCAAGTCGCGCACACGCTCGCCGCGCCGGCGCCGATCCTGAACTGTCTGCACCGTCCGCGAGCTCACCGCGCCGCTCTGGCCGTGCACGCTTGCCGCGTTATCCTCGGTGATGGCCGCGCTCGCTCGCTTCGCTCCTGGCCCCCGCCGCCCTCTGCGGCAACCACTAGCTAGCTGTATCGCTCTCATCCCTTGCTTCGCCCAGGCCGGCGCCGTCAACACACGTTCGCAGCAGGGCCAGCGGGCGCTGCGCGCCAAGCCCGCGGCGTCCGCACACGTTCGCAGCAGGGCGCCCATTGCGGGAACGGCATGCGGCGAGCGTGCGAGGGCATCACCGAGAGTGACAGCGAGCAGCGGCAGTGGTAGACATGGGATGAGGCGAGCGAGCGCCGCCGTCGCAGAGCGCGGTGCGGCGAACGTGCACGGCTAACTAGCGTGGTGAGCTCGCGGGCAGCGCTGTGTCTGTGTTCGTGCACGTACGCCCAACGTGGAGGGTGCCGTAAGTCGGCACAGCGAGTGGGGCGGCCGGCGCGGCGACGATGGGTCTCCGTCGGAGCGGAGCGCTGCGGGAGAGGATACGCGGCAGGAGTTGGCCCGCGCCACTCCGGCGACAAGCAATTGCAGCGGCGCACGTGGACCAAGCCGACCCGTTGAAGTTGAGTGCTGCACAACCTGTGCGGGCAAAGATCTCCCTATTCTCCCCGTTCGGTTAGAGATCGATCCTGGCCTGGATTCGTTCCAGCTCTTTCCTAAAAATAGATATTTAGTTAGCCTACAAATCCTGGATCTGTTAAGCTGTATGTCTGGATGGCCACATCCCTTTGCATGATTATACGAAGGCACCGCTCGGAATGAAACCGCTACTCTTGTGTCGGGAAGGGATCCACGCGGAAGGAGCGCGGAAGGAGCGTGACGGCTGCGGATGATCATGCATGCATGCTGATCGGAGAGCTCACGATGACCTGGCTCCATACGTATCCTGGCTCAATCCCTCCTTTTTTTTTTTTTTTGAGAATTACACAGTACAACGCAGACACTCACAACATGCACGCACACTCTCCCCTAAGAACACACGTACGCAAACCCTACCCCTATGAGCACCTCCGCGGAAGGAGCGTGACGGCTGCGGATGATCATGCATGCATGCTGATCGGAGAGCTCACGATGACCTGGCTCCATACGTATCCTGGCTCAATCCCTTTTTTTTTTTTTTTTGAGAATTACACAGTATAACGAGACACTCACAACACGCACGCACACTCTCCCCTAAGAACACACGCACGCAAACCCTACCCCCTATGAGCACCTCCGGAAGGACCGAGCACCCGGCAGGTCGGAGATTCCGAAGTCACCATGGCGCCTCGTCGTCGACGGGAACGCCGCTACCACCTTAATGCACAACGCCGGAAAATCCTGGGAAAATCCCAGGAAAAGGTGCGAGCACCAGGATTTGAACCCTGGTTGGTAGCGTCCCACTGGACCGTCCTACCATTGGACTACAAGCCAATTCGCGGCTCAATCCCTCCTGGATTGGTTCCAGAGCAACCGAACGATGCCCGCGTGGGACGGGATAGCGCAGCGCAGGAAGGCCCAGCGGCGGCCCTCGTCGCGGGATGACCGTGAGAACTCAGATCGAGAGATTGATGCAAATCTTTGACGACCCTGGTTCTAAATAAGTCACCTACTTATAAATCAAAAAGTAAAATAAGTGACTTATTTTATCGAATAGTTATGACTTATAAAGTAATGAGATTTATAAACAATAAGTTGATACACTCCTATTTAAAACTTATAAGTCACCTCTTTTACGTGTATAGAACAACTTATAAGTCACTATTATATTGCGTGTGATAACGCCAGGGCTTCGTTTTACGGGATGCATATGTGTCAGTTGGTGGGCTCAAAAAAATTGTTCCAACATCTGAATCTCCAAATAGTCCATCGGTGTCACATCCTTATGCATCAGAGGGAAACATAAGTTTATTATTCCCCTCTATAATTTGTTGACAAAAGTTAACAGGCTCTTGTGCAACATCAAATTTGGTTGTAACTTGAACTAAATTGAAACGTAGCCATATTACCTGCTACAACATCGATCGTAGGTTCTCCAACATTGCCAACACTGGTCGCCCGATCATCTCGGCGATGTAGGGCTCTCCTTGTCGCGTGACACTATGATCCGGTGCTTACAACAAATTGTGGGTTGCCACTGCATGTGAGCAGCGCCTAGTGATGAAGAGGACCAGAATCGATGGGGTACATACGTGGCGTTGGTTCCGGAGATGAGGTCACGTTTGCACTCCGTGGCGGTGAGCGCCAGCCCGACTCTGCCTGCGTGGTGCTAGCCGGGAAGCCCGGCGGATCGTCGGCGGGGATGTTCTCGGCTTCGTGGCGGTGGTCGTCGGCGATGGGGCATTGGCGGGTTCTAGACCGACTCTGGCTACCCGGCGGGGGCCATTCGCACCATGTCGCCACAGCTCTTCAGGGGCGGTTGGGTCACGCCCGAGGGGGCGTTCGGTGCGCCGACGCTTTTCTAGATGGGCCGGTGGCCCCGAGACATCACCTGGCCCTCTCCACGGGGGTGGTGGAGTTTGCGGACTGTGGTACAAGGTCCAAGGAGTGTAGCTGCAGCCAGGAACCGCGGATCGCTTTGTCTGGTGGTGGACCGCGAGTGGAGAGTATAGCTCGGCGTCCACGTACCGTGCTTTCTTCGTGGGGACGTCCAGCTTGTTGGGTGCCAAGGAACTATGGAAGACTGCGGCACCTCCAAAGGTCAAATTCTTCTTTTGGCTTGGCCTACATTGGCGGTTGTAAGTTCCTAAATGGCTAGAGGGGGTTGAATAGCCTAATAAAATTTGTACAAAACACTATAACAACTTGTTAGACAATAACAAAGCGATAATTGCGGTTGCACTAGCTCTACTTGTCGGCAAGGCTCCTAGTGACAATTCTAGTCAATTTATGTCTCTAGAGCACTCAAGAACTATGTCACTACTTCTCTAGCTAGGTGAACAAGGTAGATTACACTAAGCAATTCTAAGCAACCTAGTCAACTAGCAAGTCTACACTAGCACAATATATGTATGAAGTAAAGCTAGGTAGAGAGAAGGTGTTATACCCGAACCGTCGAGGCAATGAACCAATCACCGGGAGACAATCAATGAACACAAATGATGGAGACAATGATTTTTCACCCGAAGTTCACTTGAGCACCCGTCAAGCTACGTCTCTGGTTGTGTCGACCGTCTCAACGGTGGATCAAGGTAGCGCGCACGCCTTGCCTCACTAGGCCCTCTTGACGGCACTCGATTGAGGGGTAACTCAACGACACGAGCAATCCACTAGAGTATCAATTTGGCACTCAGGGAAGATCAAGAACCCCTCACAATATCACGGAGGTGGGCAAGAACAATCACCTTCTCTTCCCAACGCCTCCACAATCACCGAGCGGTCTAGGAGTGGTGCTCTCCAAGAGCAACAAGAAATCCACACTGCAAAGATGACCCTCAAGTGCCTCTAAATGCAAACACTCAAAGCAATGCACTTGATTTTCCTCAACTCACTAGAAATGTGCTCACAAGCAAGAACAATGAGGAGGAGGGAGTATGCTCGGCTCAAATGATGTTAGGAGTGATTCAAATGTCCAAAGAGAGAGATAAAGGGGCCGACCAACAAGTATATATATGCCACACATCAAAAGGTAGCCGTTGGTGCCCAAATTGCACAACTCGCGGGGGGTGACCGGGCCGCACCGGTCCAGCGTCGGTCCAGCAGCGATAAGCACCCAGCCCACGCTACCGACAACCAAATCCATGCATCCCGGTCGCATGCTTCCGGTCACCACGGATGCATCGGCCGCCAAACGCCGAAAACAACCCTTTTTTGGAATCGTCGGAAGCACCCCGGCGTCCGGTCATTTGGGGTCCGATCAGCTACGCACTATGAAATGTCATCGTTTCTCCATCGCCTTTGCTTCGACATGCTACCCAACAAGTATACCAACTTGAGCACGGCGGTACCCAAACCCAACTCAACCCTGCAAACACCACCGCCGCCGCCAAATGTGCCAACACCACCCGTGTACATCACCATGTGCTCGTGTGTTAGCATTTTCGCAATCAATTTCGAAGGGCCGGGTTAGCTCTCTAGGTTAGAATGCATGCATATGAATTTTGAACCTAGAGGCACATGGATCGATGTTCCGAGGTTTTCCCTCTTTATATATAGTTCCGGCTATCAATCCTAAATCACTCACACCCTCTATGGTGTCTTGAGTGTGAAATCAAAATGGCCCTATGGTATACCTTCGCCTTGAGCCCATTTTGTTCCTCAAATCCAAGCCACGTGAGCACTTGATCACCTTTTGGATCACACCAATCCATCCACCATGACCACCATGTGCTCCACCATCGGCTTGACCAATCTCCAATCTAATCATACACTTAGTAAAGAGATTAGTCCTAAGAATGTCACTAATTATTCAAAACCAAACTAGAGATCTTCAGCGGTTGTGGACTAGTTAATCACCAATGTAGGTCAAATTTATATACATGAGGTATATAATGATGATATATGAGATTATTTATGCTTCGTGCATAAGATGTTGTTAAGTGATGTTTATGACCATGATATGATCAAGAATGAGGTTAATATAATATCGATAATAAAATGAACCTAGTCAACCAAAGGTGGGTGGTGTTAGTCTACATGGAGGTGGGATAACACGTTCGGGAATGGATCCAGCGGAGAGATACTCGCCTCCCTATGGACCGGTTCATAGACCATCTACCTAGTGCGACATAGCGTACAACCACACATCGGGATGGGGCGACTTGATCTCACACCTCGTTAGGTCAAAGTATAATTTCTAACCTAGGAGGCCGGTGAAGGCAAACGGCCTATCGGGGGAGTAGGCATTTGGAGAGTGGCCCCATGGCCCGGTTGGCGTGGTTGCTAAGTGATCTTTCACGTAAAATGTTTGAGCGCAGTGGCGCAGTGCTAGGTGCATAGATTAATGATTAGAAGTATGAGGTGGACATTATAGGTTGGGTAATGAGGTATTACCCGTAAAGCCGTGGGTGATGAGGCATCGTTTGTATTGTCTAGGATGATGCATCATCTGTTCCAATCCACGAAACCGTGGTGGGAATTATATAGAGATCTAGGTTGGCCTTAGCCAAGTGCGGGATGTCGTTGGACCTTTTACGTTCGCGATCACGGAAGGAGCTAGTCCATCGTGTGGGGAAATTGTACAACCCTCTGAGTTACCCAAAATCTATTCGAATAGCCACGTCCTTGGAATGGGCAAATGCTAGGCCAAATCATCTATGATTAGTTTGACGCTAATGATCGCGACCGTTTGTGACTTGTGAAAGCGGCGACCATATAATCGATCGAGACTAGTGAGAGCAGTTTTTAAAGTCTCTACTAGGGCCCAAACACATAATAATCACCAACCCCAAGTTTGGACTTGGCGAGTACCTTCGTACTCACCCGTTGTTGATTTCGGACTTATTTCGGAGGAGGATCCCGGCTATGATGACCACGACAATGTACCTCGGGAGGATTAGGCGTTGGCACTTATGGAGTTACTAGTACCTAGATATTGACACTAGGGTTTCAACTACGCTCAAGTATGCTTGTGGGTGTGACATGCTAGGACCACTAGGCGTTGTAGCTACTCGACAAATAAAAGCGCCACATCGCAACCAAAGTTTACCTTGTTGTGTAATCTATAGGGATTTGTGACCCTTGGGCCACTTATGTAAGACTTACATTATCCTATCAATAAAGCTTCGACACTTTTCTAAATAAATTTGTGTCCACTCTTGTCTCGATGAGCGTATTAGCGTGATCTTGGCACTAATACGTGAGATTAAGGACCCATTAAAGTAGGGGCTTGACTAGTACCGACTCCTAGGAGTCTTAGTGATTGGTGGAGTCGTTGGCAAGAGAAGGTGATTGTTCTTGGCCACCTCCGGTTGATTTGTGAGAGTTTGGGTGCATCCTTGGCAAAGCGATGAATTCAACCATAATATATTGCTCATGTCATTGAGTTATCTCACTTTACGAGTGGTGTTGTGGAGAGCCGAGGGGACAACTAGCGAGTGCAGCGCCTAGTCCACAAACCATCAAGGTGTTGGTCAACACTTGCGGGGATCTTGTCGGTGCACAAGTGAACCTTAGAGGAAAAATCGACTTGTCCATTGTCTCCTTTGGTGATCGGCTTCATATTGTCTATTGTGATTGTATATCTTCATTGGTGATTGGTCATAGCTTCTACAAGTTGGTATAACAATTACTTTGCTCCCTCGTAATTACAATTCATATATACATCTTGTGCTTGAGATAGCTTGTGTAGCTTAGTTGTATATCTTAGTGATATACCTTGTGTAGATTATAATTGAGTAGCTCTTTTAGTTGTTATTAGTTGTGCTAGTTGCCTCTCTAGTTTGAGTAGCATATAAATTTGGGGCGACTAGCGCTCGGGACGTCCTACCGGATGGACGTCCGTCGGACGGGCGCCAGCACCACCACCTGTCGCGTTTGACAGACAAGCCAATTGCACGGCCACGTCGCCGCGGCCCGGCAAGCTGCGGCCCTTTCCCCAGCAAGCCGTCACCTTCCCCATCGTTCCCCATCGCCGGCGCGTGCCTGCTTGGCTTGAATCGGGGCGGCTCCCACATCTCGCCCGGCCACATCTCGCCGCCTCCGTCTCGTCGGCCCTCGACGCGCTACCACCACCACCACCCCGCTCGGCAGCGGCACCACCCCGCCCTAGGAACTTCAGCGGGCTACGATTCCATATGTCGTAGGCAGCGAGAACCACGCCGGCACCTTCGGCGAGCTTAGCTCCACATCGGCGTCAGGGATCCCCAATGTCTCGACCTCATCTCTGGCTGGGAATCCGGTTCCCCGGGGAGAATCATCCCACGCTCGTCTGCCACCTCAATTGTTGGGGCATACCGGGAGGCGAGGTCTTGGCGTGAGTACCATTTGCAGTTCAAGGAGCCTTCATGGCATCTGTCAAGTAAGATCCACGATTCGGCTTCTTTTTGACCCATGTTTGCATTTCAGATTATGTGTTTAGATTACCATGTGCAGATTACCATCTTCTATCTGTGTAGTTTGTTCGGACTTGCTATTCGGTTTAGCTATGTTCGATAACGGTGTTCGAGATTACCTTGTATCTGTGTAGTTTGTTCGGACTTGATCTATTCATCTTAGCAATGTTGATAATAGTTTGAAACTGTCATGTATATTGATAAGAGTAGTAAGAGTATGCTAATGTACGAACTTGTCCATGCTTCTTTGTCTTTCTGTTTGTACCAATGAAACATAGGATTCAATGATGTGAAACATCTACTTATCGATTTTGCAACATGGGCATTTTTCAGGATGTGGCGGTGCAAACATGCAACATGAGGCTTTTGTTCTTGTTGCCCACATCTTTGCAACCTCAAGCAACAACATGATTGTTGAAACATCACATGGGCACATTCTTTGAAGTAAGTTTCATTACGTTGCATCAAGCTTTGTTCATTACTTGTGTGCATATGTTAGTCATGGTTTCAACCTTTGCAACTGTTTTATATGGGGGGCAGGGTGAGATTGATGTTAGTCATGGTTTCAACCTTTCCACAAGACACTTCTTTGCTATCGAGCTATGTTGATGTGGAGGTGTCATCTCAAAGAAGAAGTCTACTATGAGGAAGAAGATGTTGTGACTTCCCGCCCCGGTTGTGCCTTTCGATGGGATGGAATTTGACACTGTTGACGAAGCTAGGAGAGTGTACAATGCGTATGCGAAGATGGGTTTCAAGCATCCACTCAACGTCATCAAGGAGGAGTGCGATTACCAAGGAGCTCATCGGGCAGGAATTTGAGTGCACACATCTTTGGGAAGCCAGCTACTGAGCAGGATGATGAGACCTCGGCGACCATTGATGTATCAAAACCATCAAAGAGGAAGAGGTCCATCAAGGTGTAGAAGAAGCAAAGGCCTCGAAGAAGAGGAGCTCATCGGTTTGTCTTGACCAAGGGCTCAAGGAAGCACGGCCTTTGTAAAAAGAAATGCAATTGCAAGGCGCACATGGCAATCGCTCTGGGATGGGAAGTGGAAAGTGGTCATCTTCCAAGCCGAGCACACGCATCCCTTGGTCAAACAAATTGGGAGAAGGAAGCACCTCAGGTCCCACCGACGCATTTCACATGAGGACTATGAGCTCGTCGCGAGACACTACACAACGGGAACATCGGCACCCACTTGCGTGATGGCCGTGCTTTCGATTTGCATGGTGGGATTGAGAAACGACATTCAACGGCAAGGATGTCTCGAACACGAGGAGTAACACGAGGAAGGCTTTGCACTATAGAGACATGGACGCAACACTTGAGTACTTTCGAAGCAACGGCGAGAGCCCGTCATTCTTTTATGCGGTCAAGCTTTGGCGGTGACAATGTCGTCGGGGTCTGATTCGGGTAGATGGAAGGACGGAGAGCTCTTCAAGTCTTTTTGGAGATTGCATCTTTTTGACACAACTTTACGTGTCAATAGATACAATATGCCGTTTGCTCACGTAGTTGGAATAAACAATCATGGCCACTCAATTTTGCTTGGATGTCTTGGCGCTACGACCAAACCACGGAAACCTTTGTGCGGGTGTTGAAACACTGAGAAAGAAGCCATGGGTGGGCTGGTACCAACGACCATAATGACGGACCAGGACAAGGCGATGAAGGCTGCCGTTGCGTATTGGTATTTCGATCTTTGTACATAGGTCTTTTGCAAGTTCCATGTTGTCGACAAAGGCCGTGACAAACTTGGATGGCTCATTAGAAAAGAAAAAGCGTGATTTTGGTAAGGAGTTTGATTCTTTGCATAAACCATACAGATACAGGGAGAGTTTGAGGAGCAAGTGTACGGCATAGAAAATAAGTGGAACCTCCACAGGGAGCGAGGCATTTGAGAACATGTCGGTTTCAAGGACAATGTGGGCACCGGCGTACTTCAAAAGGTCATTCTTCCCTTCACTAGCACCACAGGCGGATCGAGAAAGCATGAACTCACTATTCAAGAGGCTGCTCAACCCACGGGAATCGGTCTTTGCGGTTTGTGACACAATCTGAGTTCATTATGGACACGAGGGCGAGAGAGAACCTTGAAGGCTGCGGGGGTGAGATTTCAGATCCACCGCTTTGGGGAGACGGCAAATTGAGAAGCAAGCTGCACGCTTCTATAGTAGGAGTATCTTCTACAGATTTCAAGAGCTTCTACGTAACTTCGACATCGTGTAGGATGGGGCGGTCGGAGAGGATCTTTGAAGGCTCTACCATGGAGAATGCTGAAAAGAAGTTCGAATGTGGCAAGATGAGTATGTGTGGAAAACATTCTTTATTACAGTCCAAGGCGGTGGATCAACATATTCATGCACTTGCAACATGTTTGACCGAGATGGGCTGTTGTGTCTCCATATTCGAAAGTGATGACATGCCGTGATGTACGGGAGATTCACGAGAAGTATTTGCTCGAGAGATGGTCAAAGGAAGGAAACATAAAGATC
The DNA here is from genome assembly GCA_015847255.1 of Hyparrhenia diplandra. NCBI lineage: Eukaryota > Viridiplantae > Streptophyta > Magnoliopsida > Poales > Poaceae > Hyparrhenia > Hyparrhenia diplandra. The sequence continues at coordinate 44,023 of JADLZK010012862.1, forward strand.
GGCGAGTCTCGGGGCACAAGAAGCTTGTTTTGGTGTCCCTACTACCAACAAGCTCAGATATAATACATTGTGTAGGAAAATGAATATGGTTCTTTGCAGGATCGTGCTTTGATCGAGAAACTTATCAAATTGCTTCGCGAGGCTATGGGCGGTATGGGAAAAAAGTTAAGGCGGCCCGAATTGCAGCCCAAAGTGCAGCCAATTGCAGCCCAAAGTGCAGCCCCAAGTGCAGCAAGTATGCCAATAGATGAATCCCGACAAGTGGCGACCATGGTGCATAACCCTCCGACCAACAAAGCATGTGGAAGGCCGAGGAAGAAAGTGGAGAGGATGAAGACCCTTGTGGAGCAAGAACACGACAAAGCTAAGAAGAAGAAGAAGAGTACGGGGAAGAATGCAATGAAGAAACAACCAGGATGCTCCCTTTGCCATGAAGATGACCACCAAAGTCGGACTTGCAAATACTACCACAAGGTTGAGGAGATGCTAAAGGCAATGAAACAAAAAACACAGTTGAAGTTGTAGTCTTATTTCCTTCATGAAAATGAGTTCATAGCACTAGGTCATATCAAAATAATAATAATAGTAGTAATAATAATAAATTATAGCCTTTTACATTGACATTATTCGCTCTTTGCTATCAAAAGCGACTTTGTTTATGTTAGATACTTATAGTTTTCCCACTTGTGTATTTGGGTAATCATTGTTTTACTCATTCCAATATGATATTCTTCATACATGTTATGTATGCCATTTTGAGACTATAATTGAATGGATATGTCATTTTACACAGGCTCAATGTAATTTAATTTCATTATGTAGCATTTACCTATATTTTAATGTTGCGTTTACTTGGAACTCTTTGTTACATCTTCTTGTCCTTTTGAAAGCGTGATGATTTCCCCCTTTGCATCATCTCTATTTGCTCTAATGAAACATCCTAGTGTACCCTCTTGTTTCAACCATACGGATTGTATGTTGCTACTAGCCGAATTAGTTGTTTCATCTCAAAATGTGGTCCTTTCACTTGATCTTTTCCCCACAGTTACATATTTTACTTGAATTAGTTGCCATTGCAACGTCATTTCGATGTAGTTAACACACGTACCATTTATTACTTGCAGCGAGGTGACTAATACTAGTTAAACATGTCATTAGAAGCATTGCAACATCCTATGTGAGTAGTTGCAACAGATCCAAATAATACCCAGTTCAACACGGTCCAGCACGCACTTTGTAATAAGATATGAGTGGTCGCATAAAGAATACATATATAAGATGGGATCCAAATATTTTTGAAACAAGCGGTAAAGTTGAATTCTCAACAACTTTACCTTGATGAGGGTTCAAGTAAAAGCAACAGAACGCTATGACCAATGCAACATGGGTGATCACATCATAAATGGCATAATTGGGTGCCAAGAAATATCATTCAACAGGTTTAAGTGAAGAGCGAAACCCGGATCTGAGTGTAATCATATTCATTGTTCAAGTAGGAAAAGGTGACAAGCAACTTGTAAAGTTGCATTGTCCTTCTTGAAGATGCAACAAGTATGGTTGGTACATGCAACAAACTACAGTCACCAATGTAACAAGGCTGATTACATAACAGGTTACATCCGGAGATTCTAGGGCACAAGGTTACATAGATGACAAATGCCACATGTTTACTACTTGTTCAAGTGACTAACTACACTACGCAAGACCGTACTCCTCAAGGAAATCCTCGGACGGACACCTCGTTCATAGCCCGATAGGATGATTGATGCGACAACAAGCTTCCTATAGTTAGCCATCTCGACTGGAAAAGAAACAAAATGACTGAATTCGAAATGGGTGATTTGGAAGAAACAAAAGCCAACTATGGCAATGGAAAACACAAACCTTCTCATACGGTATAGCCATCTTACGCCCATTCCATGATTTGCATATACAGGCATCGCAAAGAGGCCACGATCATCCCTAAAAAAACAAAAAATAGTAAGGTCAATGTGTCTACGTGAGAGGAGAAAAATTTGGATTCACAAGATCAAAACAAGAGGTGGCAAGCGAATACATACAAGTTGTCCTGTGTCGGGTAATCTGTTGGGTAGTGCCACCTGAATGTTGACACATCACGCTTGAGAACATGGGCTGAATAAGCGGCAATCCCAAAGTTTGCAACCACGCAATGCACAACATGGTTAGAGCGTGAACTTGGTGTAAATCGGTCAAGAACGAAACAAGCAAGGAGCACACAATTTCCAAGTTCTCGCTCTTGAAAGCGAGGGGAGTGTCCTTTGAAGCATTGATGGAATTGAAGAAGCAAAAGCTTTGTCTTGGAACAAGTTCACGCAGACAAGAACCCAATGATCCCCCTCAACAATTGGAAAGAAGAGCTACAAGCAAAGAGAAATGCATAAGGTAAGGTGGACTGAATAGTGCAACAGCATATGGAACTAATTTCAACATTTCAGAAAACAAAGATGCAACATTGAACGACAAAATCCAGCGGGCATACCGGATGCATCCCGCGAGCTTCCATGTCTTGTTAATCCGCAATAGGCCTTTTACATAACTTTCCTGATTGAATTCATGTGGATCAACTTTTTAGCTTATCACGGGGCAGCAAACAAGTCACAAATTAGAAACTAAGTGTCGGCGTTTCGAGAGCGGTGGGTGCCTCGGTCTTAGGCAATAAAGAATTTATAAGCCGTGTGCCCCCTCCCTCGATGGCGTAGCGCAAGATGGACACGGGGCCGCGGCGGGTTTATCTGGTTCAGGCCAAGCGGGGCCCTACATCCAGCGGGGGGTGTGTCTGCTCGTGTTACCTCGCTCAAAGGTGAGCCTGCGGGGGGGTTCTGAGGGCGGCCGCGGGGAGAGGCAGCGGGTCTCAAGCCCCACGATCGTGGTTATGGTGGTGGTGGTGTGCGGTTTCCTCCGTGTGAACTGGAGTTGAGCGGGCCGAATCGAATCCCCGCTAATGGGGCATTACTCCCCCTTTTATAGGAGAAGGAGAGATAATGTTTACAGGTGGACACCTAGGTGGCTAATTCAGGCTGCACCGGTTGCATGTGCGCCGCCGAGGGGTCGGCTGGCTTGGATGTCGCCCGAAGCGAAGACACGCGGCGTCCGTCCGATGGTGGGCGTGCCGTCCTCTGGCGACCCCAGGGTCTGTGGCGTCCCTCACAATCCGCATGGCGAGGCCGGTCCAGGTCGGCTATGCGTGTCGTGCCCGAAGGGTGCGGCCCATCGTGGCGTTTTGGCGGTGCTACGGGAAATGCACGGTGTCATTCTGGTTTCCCGTCTTGCGGGTGGCGTAACATGTCCACTGGTTCGGCTTTGCGTCCCATCGGTCGGATTGGGGAGGCGATTCGATTAGTTCGATTTGGCCCGGGGCGTGTCGATGGCACTGGCGCCTCGCTGCCGTGCGACCGCGTGAATGCGGCGGTTTCCCTTCCTCGGGACGGAACCTCCACGCCCGAGGGTCGGCGACCCTAGGCAGGCTAGTTGGGCTGCCTCACCCGAGGATGGAGAGCTGGTCTCCCTCGGGCGGCGGAGTTTTTTGCGCCCGAGGGTGGTGAGCTAGGCCACCCTCGGACGAAGCGGAGATTTCTCCGGGGCTGGTGAGCTAGGCCAGCCTCGGACAAAACGGAGATGCATGGTCGAGTCCGAGCCATGGTTTGGCTGCTTTGTCGGCGTGGAGCGTCATGGTTCGCTATTTTGCGAGAGGTCCTTGACCTTGTCCTTCGTGGCGTAATAAGCTTTTTGCGTCGTGGTGATTCCATTTGGGCGCTTTGTGGGCCGTCTGCCAGAAACCATCGTAGGCCGATTCCGTCGTCGTGTGGCGTCGTGGCTCCATGGCTGGTCCATCGTTCGTTGGGCCGTCCCTCCGGGTGCGGGATGATAGCGGGCTAGGTTTCTTGGGCCTTGGCGGGCGGCAGATTCTCTGCAGTTTGGAGAATGTCTCGGGGCCCAATATTTAGGTCCCCGACAGTAGCCCCCGAGCCCCGGCGCAGTGAGGACTTCATGGGGGTTCCGCCGTTCCGTCGCCTTGTTGTTTCTCGGGGTGGTTGGTTTGTCTACAATGGGTGCGGCCTTGCATCACCAGTTTGGAGTTAACCCCGAGGCCTCGAATGGAATGGCGGATTCCTTCGAGGTCTTTTATATCTCGCCTGTTGGCAAGACTGAAACGAGCTCTTAAATTGCGCTTATTTGTGCGAAGATCTGTTCATTTTTCGCGTGGGCAGCCCGAGGCCAGCGCTTATGTGCGCAAGGTCGACCCAGGCCTCTCGACTTTGATCATACGCTCTCTGTCGCCCTCTGAAAGGGAGGAGGAGGGAGACACGTCACAATGCCACATAAGCGAATGTGTCGTGCTCCGGTGAGCGTTATGGCGGGTCTGTTTAAGCGGGGTGCCCGTGCCGCTTCGGAGCAAGGGTCGGCTATGTGATCGAGATTCACCCCATGAGAACCCTGCGGACCGCTTAGCGAGATCCGGGGTTTGGGCGGACCAACCCCGAGGGCTGTGGGCCTCCCACGGATGGGACATCTCTATAAGCACCACCCGCGGGCCTTAAACACGTTCGGGAAATCCAGAGCCCGGGGGCAGGGGTATAGCTGGTTGTGCATTTCCCTCCGTGTCTCGGCTCGGGTTATCCCGAGGCGCATCAGAAACCCTCGTGGGCCCGGCACTGGAACCTGGGCGTGGGGTGTGTCGGCCCGAGGCTCGTTTGGTTTCCGCCCGGGCGGGAACCGCCAACGGATCGACTTTTGCCCCTCGGGGTCGGGCGCTTTGCTGGATAGGGGTGGCCGGACGGTTTTACCCTCGACCGGAAGACGAGGCGTCTAGTCGCCTCGCCCAAGGTGGCACGACTGCTGCATCCCCGATGGGACGCTTGGCCTTACGTCTCCTTGTCGGGCGGAGATCGAGGGCTCCAATCAAGGTGCATTAATCGCTGACGGTTCCACCGCGCGGCTTGGCGTTGGATGGCGGTTTCCGTTCCATCGTGGGCCGTCCATTCGAGAGTCGGTTTGGTTGCCCAGGTGGCGGTTTGCCTTCCCTTCCCTATAAATATGGGGTTGCCGCGGCGGCTGGATAGTTGCTCCTTTGCTCTTTGCCATCGCCTTCTTGCCTTCTTTTTGCTGCAAAGAATCGGGAGATAGAGAGATAGCGTGGGAGAGATTAAGGGAGAGATTCACTTGCCTTGCGCCTTCGTGTGATCGGGGTTGCTAGCGGTTGCCACCCTTCGCCTCCCTTTCATCCATGGCGCGGTCGGGTAGCGGTGGCAGCGAGGGGAGGTGCTCGATCTTTGGCCGTGGCCAGGGCGGGCGGCGGAGGAGAAGCTCCAGCGTCTCGTCGATGAAGGGCTTCTTCGTCCCCTTAGACCGATGAAGTGCGGCCGAGTGGATTGCTCGATTGGACCGAGGAGGAGCCTAACCCTCCCGATGGCTACGTGGTGAGCTTGATGGATCTTCACCGGCGCGGCTTCGGTATCTTGCGGCGGGCCGGTTCATGAGGCGATCCTCCACTACTATGAAATCGAGCTTCATCATCCGCCCCGAACTCGATCTCGGGGCCGCCATCTTCGTCACCCTTTGTGAGGGATTCACGGGGATCGAGCGCATTGGGACCTCACGGTTGTGGTTCTTCAAGGCGGACCTTACCACCGCCTCGGTTATGCGGGGCCAACCACGGAGGGCGCTGGCAGCGGGGAGGCTGTGCGCTCAAGTCGCTTCGGAGCGAGACAAAGCCGAACCGAGCTGATGGGTACATCATCTCCAAGCTCACCTCCTCCAACAAGGGGTGGCAAGATCGGTGGTTCTACCTCCCTTAACGGCGAGAACGCGCTTCCCGTGTACACCGGGCGTGTCCTCAAGCATCGCCGTAGAAGTGGGCGGGGTCCCCCTCGGAGGATCATCATCGGTTGGAGGGCCTAAGGCGGGGCGGTCCTGCGGCTCAGGGAAGGGCGTGAATGCTGTTTGCCGTGGTCGCCGCTTTCCATCGGCGTCGGGTGTTGCCGTTGATGGCTCGCCCTTTGCTCATGTGCCGGATGACCCCGAGGCCGCCGGTCTTGGTGCGTGCCGGATGTCAGGCCTTCGCTTTCCACCGATGGCACGGCCAAGAGGGGTGAGGGATGCGTTGGTCCAACACCCGACACGTATCCCCCGAGACCCCATGCGCCACGGTAGGGTATATCTCCCAGTAAGTGCTTTTTGACTTGGTGTCCTTGCATTGCTTCGGTGCATTGTCGCCATGGTAGTTCTCACTCTTTTTCCTGCGGGGCCGTCGAACTACCGCGACTCCCCTCCGCTGTGCGGCATTGGATGCCGATCGCCGGGCGGCGAACCGCGTTTCGAACGAGCTGCGGCCGGCGCGGGCGTTGAAGGCGGCGGAGAAGAAGAAGAAACGTGGCTCGCGAGAAGCGTCGGGCCCAGCGGCAGAGCGCGGGCGAGTCACCGACACCTCGACCACCGAAGAGGACGAGGATCCGGAGGACCCGGTTCTGCGTGAACTCGTCGGATGACGACATGGCGGCTCGGATAGAGCCGAGCCATGGGGCTCCCGGCCGAGTCGGGGGCGTTGACCCGAGCCGAGCCTCGAGGCGTCGGGGATCACGACACCCGTGTGCGAGGGATCTTCGGCCGAGTCCTCGGGACCATTGGCGTTGGCCATGTAGGCACCTCGTCCGCGGGGTGAGGCACGAAGGGAGGAGTCGACGCCTCTGTCGCGGGTACCCGGCGCCGCGACACGGTTCGGGGGGCCGGCGACCCCCCCGTCGATCCGCCCCCGTCGGCGTCACGAGCGTCGTGGGGGGGATACGGCGCGCGGCGCGTCGAGTGCGGCGCCGAGGTCGCAGCCATCGAGCCTCGTCGGCGCCGAGGGGCGATCCCTCGGGCTTCGTGTGTTTCCTTTTGCCTTTGCAATCTTGATTTTCTTTGGCGTATGGTTGCCTTGTTTTGGCGTGCGCTTGACTTTAGGAAAAGCGGGGCCGGCCGTTTACGCGCACCCAAGAAGGCCCTAAAGGCTAGTGCACAATCCTTCGCCGCGCGCAGAGCCGGGGGTCGTCGTCAAGATGCCTCGCGGCCTGCGTCGAGTCCTCCTGTGGTGCCAGCCCCCGAGCCCCAAGTGGGGTCGGTCCCAAACCCGACCGCCGAGGCCGCGCCCGAGGCGGTACAGGCCCATGGTGGCGATGGTGGGTTGGCTGCCCAGCCGATGGTGATCGACACGGAGAGCTCGGTCGCGCCACGGGGACACCAGCTCGGTGCGAGCAAGTGGTGCCGCCCGAAGGAGGTCGTGCGCCGCCCACCACGGGGAGGCGGTCCCCTTTGTTCGGGAGTTCTTGCAAGAGGAGCTCTTCGACGCGGCGGACGCGCGCAAGTCTCCCGCTTGCTCCGGCGCTTCGACCCTGGGGCGCACTGGCCGCGTACAACCCCGACTTCCCTTGCTCCACGTGTCGGGTTCGGCGGCCCTTGGCGGCGTCGTCTTCGGCCATGACGGGAGGGGTGCACGTGGTCGGCTCAGGGCCCTGGACTTCTACTTGGTCAGGGTTCCCGAGGCTGCGGGAGGCTGCGGTGGGGAGAGATGTATCCCTCTGAGCCGACTCGCTGGGGCGGTCCGCCTCGACCCCTGGGCGAAATGCCGGGGTCTCGTGCCGCGGTTGTCGGCGATCGTCCGAGGTCTTGGAGTGGAGGACCCATGAGCGGATCCGTCGGTGGGCCACCGAGGGCATAGCGAGGATCGGGGTGACCATAACCGGCCGTCTCGCCAAAGTTGACGCGGTAAGTATCTTGGCCATCCCCTGCTGCATGTCCTTTGTGCTTGCGTCTTGATGAGTAGTATTGTCGTTTGCCGGACTCTCCAGGTCGCCCGGGAGAAGTCCGAGCTCCTTCGCCGGAAGCGTCCTGAACCTGGAATGCCCTTGGTCAAACTCGGGTGAAGTTGATCGAGGCCAGCAGCGAGACCCCCGGCTTTTGCCCGCCGAGGAAAGGGAGTCCCAGCCGGCGGACCTCGAGGCCGACCTGATCAAGGCCGGGTCCGAGTCCGGCAAGATGGCAGGCGACATGGCTCGGAGGAGCCCGCGATTTTGAGGAGGCTCGGACCCGGTCCCTTCGGTTCTGAAGGAGGCCCATGACGAGCGGGACCGGTCCCGGGAGGAGGTGACGGGCAGCGGAGATGTGCGACGCCTTGAACACTCGTGATCGGCGAAGTTGGTGTCCGAGGGAGACCCTCGGGAAGGAGAAAGAGCGGCTTCGTAAGTCGATCGCCGAGGAGCACAACGCCATCTTGGGCTGGCGGGTGAAGTGCCGTGGTGCGCCCTTATCCTCAGTAAGCTTTTCCGTTCTTGATTGCCGTTTCCGACGCCATCTTTGCCGGCGTTGCCAGAGGCGGAGAAGGTCCGGACCGGGCCGTGAGACAACGCCGCCACGCTTGCCTGTGGGCTGGAGCAAGAGCGAAGTCATACCGGGAGCTGGAGGATGCCCCTGTCTGACTTCGTCCCGCCGCTTTGGGGCGGACAACCTAGAGGTTGGTCCCACAGCTCGCGGTCGCTGGCGCCGTGGGCGGCTATCTTCGGTCGAGCTCGGGCGCCTTCCGGGAACGGCGATTCGCACATGCCTGGCGGTGGTCCGCTCCCACTTCCCGATGGAGTCAGACGCCGGACGGTGTCACGAAGGGCTTCTTCCTCGGCTCCGATGGCGAGGAGGAGGTTGATCCCGCCGAGGGATGCCGCCGATGTCGCAAGACCCAAAGTCTATATAACTTTGTGGATGGCGCCGCGACTCTCTTGTCCTCACGTTTTGAGGACGAGGTGTGTCCCCCGCTCCCCCCATAGAGTCCACCTACGAGGGCGGACACGGAGATGGTGGACGCCATGTCCGAGGATGCGCCCGAGGGGTCCGACGCCACCCTCGGGAGAAGCGGCTGCGGGGGGCGTTGCTCGTGCCGAAGCCTCCTCGTCGGCCGGCCGTGAGGCACAAGTAGATGAGGCCTCCCTTGCCCCTCGATCCTTCCTTGCATGAAAAGATTGGAGCTTGTAAGATGGATGTGTATAAACAATGGCGCCGCCCAGAGGTCTATGGCCTTGGCGGGTGCACTCATGTTTTAAGGTTGCGTTCCCCGAATCTCGTTTATTGTGTGGCCGGGTCGCTTGCTTTCTCCTTCGCGAGATAGTAACCGTGGGACGCCCACTGGGGCGATCCATACGGGTGCCACTAGGGGCGATCCGTTTGCCTCGGTTATCTTGCTTTGGATTTGTGCGTGCGCGACCTTCGCAACTTAAACGATTAATTCGGTATCGCGGAGAAAACTTTTTTCTGAAAAAGTTTTAAGAAAAGAGGGGTCCCCCGAGGGGGGGTCCCCCATGTAGCCCCCAGGGAGTTTTAGTCTTGTCTTTGGACGCAGGCTAAGACTCCCTTGAGGTTTACACAAGAAGCACTTTTTTTCGTAAAAGATGTAGATCTTTTATTGAGTGAAAAAACACCGATGTTTGACTTCTAGTGCGGAATTTAAGGGTAGAAGCGACGTAGGCTGTTCTATGTTCCAGGCGTTGGAGTAGACTTCGCCCTTCTCGTTCTTCAACTTGTAGGTTCCGGGCCTTAATATTTCGGCGATGAAATAAGGCCCTTCCGGGTGGCGTGAATTTGTGACGCCCTTTGTTGTCTGTCTTCAGTCCGAGCACGGGGTCGTTGACTTGGAACTCCCGAGGCTTCGGCCGCTTGGCGTGATACTTGCGCAGAGCTTGTTGGTATCTCGCTGAGTGCGGAGCGCAACGTCTCGGGCTTCATCAACTTGGTCGATGGAGTCTTGCCTTGCCTGCTAGTTGCCTTGCTTAGTGTAGGCTCGCAGCCTCGGGGACCCATATTCGATGTCCGTGGGCAAGATTGCCTCAGCCCCATAGACTAGAAAGAAAGGGCTGAACCCCGTGGCGGCTTTTCGTCATTCGAAGGCTCCATAGAACCGACGGTAGTTCCCGGTACCATCTTTTCCGTATTGGTTCAGGTGATTGAAGATCCTCGGCTTGAGCCCTTGCGGGGATCATGCCGTTGGCACGCCTCCACTTGACCGTTGGTCTTCGGGTGAGCTACGGCCGAGGTATCCACTCGGGATGCCATAGTCGTCGCAAAAAGTCGAGGAACTTCTTCCCCCACGAAGTTGGTTCCGTTGTGCGTGATGATGGAGTTTGGGACTCTAAAACGGAAACGATATTCGTAAAAAGAATTTCACCGTTTCCCCCGTGTGAGGGGTTCACCACGGCTCGGGCTTCGATCCATTTGGAGAACTTGTCAATGGCGACTAGGACGTGAGTGTGTCCTCCGGGCGCCCTTTCAGGGGCCCAATCATGTCGAGTCCTCACACCGCAAATGGCCACGTAAGAGGTATGGTTTGCAGTGCTTGAGCTGGGAGGTGCGTCCCGCGCGTAGAATTGGCATTCCTTGCGGTACGCCACGACTTGGTTCGCGTCTCGCCGCCGAGGGCAGTAGAAGCCTTGCACGAAGACTTTACCGACTAGAGTCCTGGGGCGGCGTGATGACCGCATTCCCGCGATTGGGTGTTAACGAGCAATTCTTGGCCTTCAGCCTAGGGTATGCATCGCATGTATACTCCCGAGGCTCCTCTCTTGTAGAGTTCCCCTTTCTCTCAATCGGTGTGAAGGACTTCGCCCTTCGGGCAAACGGCGAGCCTCGGTCTTGTCCTCGGGTAGCTCTCCTCGGGTGAGGTACTCCATCGCGGGTTTTCTAGTCGGGGGGTCGGCCGACCGCCAGCTTCGGGTGGCTTGGCTGTGTGCGCGCCTCGTGAGCCCCGAGGGTACTTCAGGGGGTGTACTTGACCGAGGGTTTATTGAGGTCTCGGGTGAGGACGTTCGGGAACGGTACCTCGGGTTGCCGCGACCTTGGCGGTTCATCCGCGGCCTCGTTGTAGCGTCTCGGCGTATGCTTGTGCTCAAGCCCATGTAACTTTTCCTCAAATTTGCGCACTTCCCCGACAATACGCCTCCATCTTCGGTCGTGGCACGCCGAGGCCTTCATGACTTGGTCGATGACCAACTGCGAATCCCCGGTTTCCAACCGCCGGATTCGAGGTCCGCGATCGAATCCAGATTGACCGGCGCCTCGTATTCTACGACGTTGTTGGAGGCAGGAAAATGCAGCCGGATGGCATACCTCGTGTGAACCCCCGGGGGTGAGATGAAGAGCAAACCAGCCCCAGCGCCTGCCTTCATCATGGATCCATCGAAATACATGGTCCAAAGACTTTCGGCCCGGATGGGTGGGGGGGGTAGGGGTATCGGTCCATTCGCCACAAAGTCGGCTAGGACACGGGATTTGATCGCTTTGCGGGGCAGAATGATATAGTTTCGCCCATGAGCTCCACCGCCCACTTCGCCACTCTTCCCGTGGCCTCTCGATTTTGGATGATTTCCCGAGGGGAATGAGGATACCACGGCGACCGGGTGCGCGAGGGGAAGTAGTGGCGAAGTTTTCTTCGCGTCAAGTACTATGGCGCATAGCCGGTTTTGCATCTGCGAGTATCGAAGTCTTGGTGTCGGAAAGTACTTCAACGATGAAGTAAAGCGGGCGTTAAACGGCAACGTGTGCCCCTCTTCCGGGCGCTCTACTACGACCACCGCGACTACCCGGGTAGTGGGGCGTGACGTAGAGGATCAAGGTCTCTCCCGGGTTTGGTGGCACCAGGATTGGTGGACTGGTCAGGAGCTTCTTGAGGTTGCCGAGGGCCTCTTCGGCCTCGGGGTCCAACAGCGCTGGACTTGCGAAGGAGCCGGTAGGGGCGGGCCCTTCTCCCCGAGGGCGTGAGATGAACACGCTTAATGAAGTCGAGGCAGCCCATGACCTTCAGACTCCTTGAGATCTTGGATCGGACCCATCTTGGTGATCGCGTCAACCTTGGTTGGGTTTGCTTCGATGCCTCGTTGAGAGACGATAAAACCCAGCAAAGCATCCCTCGGGGGACCCGAATACGCATTTTTAGGGGTTGAGCTTGACTCCCTTCTTGTTTAGGCACTCGAAGGTTTTCCCGAGGTCACCCACGAGGTCCGACGTTTTCTTGGATTTGACCACTATGTCGTCGGCGTAGGCCCACGATCCTTCCAATGAGTTCCCGAAGATGATTTGCATGCACCGCGGTATGTTGCCCGTTCCTCGGCCGAAAAGGGCATGGTGAGGTAGCAATACATCGAAGGGTGTTATGAACGAGGTCGCGAGCTGGTGGGACTCTTTCATTTTGATCCGGTGATAACGGAATACGCGTCAAGAAAGGACAACGTTTCACATCCCGCAGTGGAGTCGATAATTTGGTCGATTCGAGGCAAAAGGAAAGGGAACTTTCGGACATGCTTTGTTGAGACTAGTGTAGTCCACACACATCCGCCATTTCCCATTCTTTTTCTCTACTAATACGGGATTAGCTAACCACTCGGGGTGGAATACTTCTTTATGAATCCGCCTGCGAGTTCGAGGGGTCACCGAAGCAAACCGGTAAGTCGATCTGCCCGAGGGGCTTTATTGCTGCCGGGGGCGGCGCCATTGAATGCCGGCCCTCCGAGGCGGATCTTGGACTTGTCTACCCCGAGGAGGTCGAGGGTTTCTTAAGTAGATGAGGTTGAGGCTGCTCCTCAGTCCATAAGGACTTTGGTGAGCCGGTGTTGGCGATGATGGGATCCACCACCCGGTGGATAAGCCCGAGGTTCGGGATGTGCTGGGGGTGATCCCGACCGGTCGAAGGTGATGACACGGGGTCCGACCACTTGCGCGGCAGGAGGTTTGCGGCTCCGTGGTATAGACCTCCGACGCTCCTTCTTTCTTGCTGCCGCCACGGACATATTCTTTGGTGCTGCCGCCGAAGATCATGAAGCAGTTATTCACCTTCAGGGGAACTCCTCGTTGCCCTTGGCGCCACCCTGGGAGCCTCTTCCTCTTCACCCCGGGGATGGCCTTGAGCTTGGCGAAATGTTGGCGTACCCTCTGCACTCCCCGAGGGCCATGCTTGACCGGTAGTTATGGTTCGCATGGCTTCTTTAGCATGTCATCGAAGGTTTCTTGTGGCGGGGGTCGGGGCCTTGCGATCGACCGCAGCCGCCCATGTCTTCATCGCCCGCCAGCGGCGTGGCCTGCTGCTTGCGGCTCTTATCTTTCTTCTTTTTTCTTCTTGCTCTCCCGAGGTTGCGATCCCTCAGGCTCCTCTGCTGCGCTTTTCCCTTGCCAGAGCCCCGATTGAAACAGAGCCTGACGGCCTCCTCACCGTTGGCGAACTTGGTGGCGATGTCCATCGGCCGTTTGCCTCGGTGGGGTCCGGCGCCCCAGCTTCTTCACGAGGTCTCGGCAAGTGGTGCCGGCCAGAAAGGCCCCCGATGACGTCGAATCCGTCACATTAGGGAGACTCGGTCGGCTGCTTGGAGAAGCGCCGGATGTAGTCGCGCAGGGATTCGCCGGATTTTTGTCGGCGGTTCGGAGATCCCACGAGTTACCGGGCGAATTACGTGCCCCGGAAGTTACCGCTGAAGGTTCTCTGCAAGTCCGCCCAGTCTGATATGAGGTTGGGTGGAAGGTGTTCCGGCCAAGCTGCAGCGCACTCCGGAGAGGCACAGGGGCAAATTTCGATTATCACCTTCATCGATTGCACGGTGCGCCGAACGTCTGGAGGAGGTTTGATTCTCCCGGACGGTAGAGCGAGTCCTCAGCTCCCGGGACGGGCCCCGGTTGAACCCGGAGGGGTGGCATGACGGGTCGTCCCCGCGCCCCTCCGGAGGATGCGCTCCTCAGTGAATGTCCATGGGATAACGGCTCCCGTGGAACGGCGGGTGGTACGGCTCGTGCTCTCTGGCGAAGGCTTCGACCAGGTTTCAAGCCGGCGAGGATTCACCGGGACTCCCTCCGGGATGGCCCGAGCGGAGGCGCCGCGGCGATTAGGGTTTCAGGTACCCTACCACGGCGGGTGGCGGGCAAGGTATTTCCGGGGCCTAGGGTTCCGGGAGCCCTTCGCGAGTCGGGCGCCGGATACGCCGACGGATCAGAATCGTTGTTTGACGCGCTTGCGCGCCGATGGTCCGCTTTGCCCGCCTTGCGCGGCGGCCGTGATGATGGGCTGCCGCGGCGCGAGCTGCCCTCCCTTCTACCGCACGTCGGGCGTAAGGATCATCTCGTGAGTTGTGGCCGAGCGCCACAAATGCCGGCGTTCAAGAACAATTGGTGTTCGCGCGGGGAGCTCGTGCTCCGAAAGGAGGTGGTGGAAACGGGCTTAAAACACCATGAGGGCTGATGGAGATGCAGATTGCACACGGCGCCCTCACCGGGCGCGCCAACTGCCGGCGTTTCGAGGAACTGGGTGGTGCCTCGGTGCCGGCAATAAAGAATTTTAACCCGCGGTGCCCTCCCTCGATGGCGAGCGCAAGATGGACACGGACGTAGCGGTTTATCCCGTTCAGGCCAACGGGCCCTACATCCAGCGGGGTGTGTCCCGCTCGTGTTACTCGCGCCAAAGGTGAGCCCGCAGTAGGGGGTTACAGCGTCATGGGAGAGACGCTGGTCTCAAGCCCCACGATCGTGGTTATGGTGGTGGTGGTGTGCAGTTTCCTCCGTGTGAACTGGAGTTGAGCGGCCCGAATCAATCCCCGCTAATGGGGTATTACTCCCCCTTTATAGGAGAAGGAGAGAGATAATGTTTACACCGTGGACACCTAGGTGGCTAATTCCCGAGGCTGCACCGGTTAGACATGCGCCGAGGGGTCGGCCGGCTTGGATGTCGCTGACGAAGACATGCGCCCCGATCCGATGGTGGACGTAAGCCGCCCTTCCGGGCGCGGCCCCGAGGGTCCCGTGGAGGCGCCCTCACAATGCATGGCGAGGGCCGGTCCCGAGGTCGCCGGCTATGCGTGTCGTGCCCGAGGGTCCGCCCATCGGGCGTTTTTTGACGCAGCTCGGGAAAATGCACAAAGGTCATTTCGTTTCCCCATGCCGTGGCGAAAACATGTCACCGGGTTCAGCTTTTGCGCCCCATCGGCCGGATTGGGAGACGATTCGCGCTGACGGATCGGGCGTGAATCGATGGCACCGGGCGCTCACGCTGTGGGCGATCCGCATTGAATGCGGCGGTTTCCCTTCCTCCGACGGAATCCTCCCACGCCCGAGGGTCGGCGACCCTAGACGGGCTAGTTGGGCCTTTCACCCGAGGATGGAGAGCTGGTCTCCCCGCGAGGCGGAGTTTCGGCGCCCGAGGGGTGGTGAGCTAGGCCACCCTGACGGCGAGATTTCTCCCGGGCCGGTGAGCCAGGCCAGCCCCGGGGACGAAACGGAGATGCGTGGTCGAGTCCGGAGCCATGGTTTGGTCGGCCGCCGACGTGGAACGCCATGGTTCGTTGTTTTGCGTGAGAGGTCCTGACCTTGTCCTTCGTGAGCGTAATAAGCTCTTTTTTGGCGCCGTGGTGATTCCATTTGGGCCGCCAGGGCCGCCTCAGGCCATCTGTAGGCGATTTCGCCGCCGTGTGAGCGTCGTGGCTCCATGGCACAGTCCATCGTCCGCCGGGCCGCCCCTCCGCGGGATGATAGCGGGCTAGGTTTTATTGGGCCTTGGCGGCCGGCGTGATTCTCACGGTTTGGAGAATGTCTCGGGGCCCAATATTTAGGTCCCCGACACTAAGTCAAAAAGGAACAAAGTGAGGTCAATGAAAGTAGATCTTACATTTGTGCAAAGGCGAAAATGCATATTTACTCTCCACCGGCGTTGTCATGTTCCCGTTGGACGGTAACCAACGACTAATTAATACCGCCAACACAACACCAAAACAACCTAGAAATAGGATTTTTAACTAACGTATTCCAAAGTTTTGGTGTTTATTTGGACTTGCAGGTACAAACTCATGGATGATCACTTTGGACCAAAAAGACAAAGAAAAAAAGAAATAAAATCAATAAATAGAAAAAGGCCCAAAGGAGCAAATGGCAAGCCCAAACAAGAATCGCAGAAAACGTCAAAACCAGCGCCAGCCCACCCTACAACTTTTCAGGGGATCGAATGGCGACACACCTCATAAAAGTCCGGGCGAACCGGCCTGCACAGGGTGCGCGCACCCTTGGTGCGGCCGCGCACCTGGCCGAGGCGGTTTGCGCCCGGCCTTCGGTGAGGCGGTTTGTTACCTTCCAAAACGGTGAAACCGACGCGGCGCTAGTCGGTTTTGCGCAAAGAAGGAAGGTGTCCAATGAGCGGTTTTGGCTCTTTCCATGTGGGGAGAAGAATTTTCCAAAGAGCCCCTCTCCTCTACCTATAAAAAGGAGGCCCTCTCCCCTCATTCAACATAGATCAAATAGATCAATTCCATACAACACAAGGAGGAGCCACAATGTAATAGAGAGGGGAGAGTTCTATTCTTCTTCTTCTTTTTCTTCTTCTTCTTCTTCTTCCCCCCTAATTTCTAATGGAGAGTGAGAGAGGAAAGGCTAGAGAGATCTTGGTTCTCTCTACCCGAGTTCCGCCGGACGCCCCTCGGTGTTCCGCGGTTCCTAGGAGGACGGAGTGTAGGACTTACCTGCAGACACTCGCTCGCTTGTACCTCCGCAAGCTACTTACACTTTGGTAAGAAAAGCTTGTGATTATCTTTTGGCTTATTGTTCTTCAAGTATATTTTCTTAGCTGTTATAGACTTGCGGGATTGGTAGGGTAGCTTAGCCGGTCGTAACTCTTGGAGAAGGAACTCTTTGACCTGGGGAACCTCGATCGACCCAAGAGTTGTGGATGGTAGTGCAAACGTGGTGTTTGGGCTAGCGTTCTCCTACCTTTTGCGGTGCATCCCACGGTTGAGGGGGTAGGCGGCTTGGTCGACAAGCCTTGTCCGTCCCTTTGAAATCCCCCACGCTCGGTCACAAGGCCGTAGAGCTAATTGCCTGACACACGTTCTTTGAGCGTGGCCGGTCTCCAAGCAACTTCTTAACAAGAGCGAAATCCTCGCCTCAAACCTAAGCCATTAAAGATACCTCACTATCCATAAGTTATCCTAGGTAGCCCCCGCCAAAGATTAGAGCGCAAACCGCTCCCTCGTGGAAAATACGATACCGAATAATTCCGGTGAAAGCTACAATGACAATTCCGCGGCGCCATGATTTATCTCAGGTAGCGTTAAGAAACGCCAACAAGTCGCGCCGTTGCCGGGAACGGTAGTCGTAATTCTCTCGAGCCTAGAGCACCTGCGGTGTTGTATCTAAAAAACAAAAAATAGTTATTTATTTTTCTTTTTCAAAAATGAAGCCTACTTCACTTTAAAAACCTTCGGCTTCAATGGGGAGTTCACAAGAGCCACAATCTTTTTCAAAACCAAAATTTTTAACCTCGCTATGAACTCACCCCTAATTTAAAAAAAAAAAAAACTTTTGGTTGGGCACTCCATCTCCGTGACCATTTTAAAAAATCTATGTTGCCACCTACGAGATTTCGAGGAATTATGATCATGCCTCAAAGATTCCTAGCATGATCCAAGAAATTCACATGTGGAATTTGTTTCTCGCTCTCCCTCATAGGGAAAGCAAAACAATAGTACACTATTGTCGAGAGGAAATTTGAATGGGGACCGAGAAAAACTCAAAGACAATTTTTGTTCAGCATTCTTCCCCATCAATGCCTACCAAGGACAATCCTCGATCTCAAGTAGGATGAGAAGGAGTCCATAGGCAGTTTTGGCCGATTTATAATGTTTATACATGTTGGCCTAGATATGTCATTACCCGATAGTGTGCCTTTGCATATGTTTTGGGTCTTGACATAGATGCTGCCCTATGCCTTGACATGACCGTTGGAGGGTTGTTTGCACGTAAACGTAAACCTACAAACCTACAACGAACGTAGGAAAATCATGGAACACATCCTAGAGAAGCTTGCTTCTCCCCGCCAGAGAACATTTTCCTCCACATTATTGGCATGTCAAGTATTGAGGATCCTCATCACGAGCCATTCCCAAGACCGCCATTGGAACCGATCGTTGAGACCTCTCCCCGGTCCACTAACACGGAAGGAAGGAATGCTTGCCCTTCTGAGTTCGCGATTGAATTCAAGGATGATGGTAGAACCTCGTGAAACCGAGGTGCACTTAGACTTCCATATCTCACTCATCCTTGACTTCAATCTCCTCATAGGTTACCCTCTAAAAAAAAAATCGAAAAGACCTATAGAGGGGAGCCATGATGAGAAGTTGGGAAAGAATGTTTCCGCCTCTTACACCTAGACATCCCAAAGGCTAAGCATCTTCCCAACCAAAACCCGCTCGAGGAGGCGAAGTTTATAACTCTATTCGCTTTTAACCCAAGATGTTTCCACATCTTAGGGAAACTAAAACACCGCCGCCCTCACACCAACACAAGTCATGTCCTCCGTCGATAAAAACGTTGTTCTTGACAATGGTCAAGATTCAATGGTCGCCCTTCATGTCACATCTTTTGAGGATAAAACCTCAAAAGTTATGGACATGCACGGCAACAACTCATGAGACCAAGCGTAAATTTGTTTTGAGCATAACAAGTTGTCACTTGAGACTCCCCTACATGCTCACCCTTGGGTCTTCTTGAGTTTGTTTTGTTCTAGCCGAAAGTGCTCAATTTAAAATTACAACCAACGCCTTGGTTTTCTTTGTAAACCTTTTTTTTAAAAGAATGGTTGCAAACCTCGTAGTAGCATGATGACGCTTAACCTTGCAGCCTTGAGCGTAATGCTAAATTCTTATTGGTGAAACCGGAACTTCACCATCATCACCGCAGGATGTTTTCCCCATGGTCAAGCTTTTTACGACCATAATGAAAGCACCGCCAGAGATACCCCTGGACTATCATAAAAAAATTAGAAAAGGCGCAAAAAGTCTTTTCTCTTCTTATTAATAAAAGAAAGAACATGTTATCAAGTTAGTATGCACCTTCGGTATTCTTGTCGCTAACCATTTCAGGTGGAGATCGATTGAGAAGAACAAAGAGGCATGCGGCGCTTTGGAGAACATGAGGGCTACATCATAAAAAAAAAAGCTACGATGTCCATGGGTGATGGAACATGCTCAAGAGGAGACTCGACTTGCACACTTGACTTTTCACAAAAGTCTAAGTGGGGGGGAAGATGGTGACAATCCTAAGTTCCATCCATCAAGGGACCATAAAAAAAAGGGGGTGAATAAAATATGATGTCACCTGCCTTGCTAAAAAAAAAAAAAAAAAAAGATAGAGAGAGAAAAAAAAAAAAAGAGAAATAAAAAAAGGGGAGAAGAAGAGAGAAAGAGAAAAAAAAAAGAGAAAAAAAAAAAGAAAAAAAAAGAGTGTTGTTGAAAAAAAAATAATAATAATAATAAGAGAGAGGAGAAAGTTGGCCCCCCGCATGGTCAAGATACATATCAAAGTGTCGCTCGACTCCACCCATCATTGCTTCCACAAGCAAGAAGGGTTTGTCTCTCATCCTTTGTTGCTACCATCAAGACCCATAGCCCGAGCACATGTGTGTGTGTGTGGCCGAACCTTGAGGTGCACTCGGCGGGGCTATCACATAAACCGCAAAGAATGCCTTCGATGCTTCATCCGTAGATGCCGCTTCTGGTAAGTATATCCGTATGCAAGGGAAATAAATGTTCACCAAACACTCTTACTCATATTTGTCTCCATAGTTCGAACATACAATTTCATGCTTCCCTTTGTTATGACATATACTTTGGGTTTGGGTACATTTACACGCAGCGTAATGCATCCATAGATCTTTTTAAATTGAGCATGGTGCTTAGGTTAAAAAGATCTCCTTTAATCAAAATTTACATGGTGTTGGATCTTGGTTAATGAACTTAGAGGTTTGTTGTCATGATCTTTGGGAGTATCTTATTTTGGAGATAAATAAAGGCTATGTTATTCATTGTTTCATTATATTAGCTGGAGTAATGATGAGGTGAATAAATAAAAATAAATTAAAATAAAATAAAAATAAAGTTCTCATAATAAAGGCTCCACTGTATTCTTGCCGATAGAGCCATGTTGTTGTTTTTGTTTTGTTTGTTTCAAAATAAAACAGTACAAGAATAAGTGTGGGGAGATCTCTCAAGCATACAAGCACATCTACCCGAGATCTCCCCAAAGACAAATGCACGAACACCGAAAGCAATTCACTATAGAGAAGGACAAGACGAACAACTACCATTAACTCCTTCCTCTTCAAACGGTGGGTTTGCGCTTACTCCCTCTCTCACATCCTCCATAAAGTTTTGAGGTTTAAAATTGAACAAATCAAAAAGACAAAACTTTCTGAAAACTCCATCTCTAGTCTACCAATTGAGAAATGGCATGCATACTCTTTATTCCTCGCCAAAAACCATACTTTGATGAGCAACTACCTATTAGGGACCCCATGTTCATCTAAACAATTGAGCTTTGAGATATGGTAGAATGACTTGACACTTGCTCTCTTTATGCAATGAGACTTGGTTTTATCTTCGAAAAATTAAAATAAAGCATGCTCATGGTTTGACTTAGCCAAATCCTACCAAAGCCCGAATAACAACATGAATATCCACTATAGCTACTTCCCGTCAGATTGAGTTTTGTCGCCCGCTGATTGCGTTGAGAGAGGTTCATACCCCCAAGATCGGAAAAACACGTACACCCACATATACACGCCGATTCTCACAATGAGAATTGCGCACAACATGCACCCCTACCCTCCACCAAATAAATACTCCATTCATTATACCATGATCATCTCCGGTTATCAAGAAAAATGCGAGAGAGAAGGATACAGCCGAAAAAAAAAAAGAATAAGAGATGAAAATGGACACGTGTCCGAGGGCGAGTAGAGCCCACATCTCCAAAAAAAAAAAAAAAAAAAAAAAAAAAAAAAAAAAGAGACAAAAAGGAAAAGTAGCCCTCAGATCTCTCCAAAAGCATATATATATAAAAAAGGGGGGGAGAGATCATGAGTCAAGGAGTAAACCACAAAAATACCAAAAATATTTTCCATACACTATTGCACATTTTCGATCTAGGAGTATGGCTCCTCTTTCCAACGATCCGTAGCTTGACCCGACAAAACATACAGAGGTGTACGTATGCAACACTCCACCCAAAGATCCACAAAACCCCGCAAAAAGATAGGATGAGTGAGAGTGAAGAGTGCTTTTGGCAAGGAAACACAAATCGCTGACTATGTGAGAATCAACCATGGAGCATTGCTACTTTATCTAAAAAAAAAAAAATAATAATAATCAACCAAGTCTTTTGCACATGAGTAGTAGCAAGGAGATACGATTTCATGACCGTTCCATTGTTCAATCGCCCAAGAAAACATGCTAGCCACTCTTGAATGCTCACAAGGTGAGGCCCTAATAACTTGTATGCAGGTCTCACATCTTGGAGATTGAACCACTTTAGTCCCGTGCGGCCTTCACCGAGGACAGTAAAGGGCTAAGTGTGTGGGGAGTTTGTTGACAGAACCAACGACTAATTAATACCGCCAACACAACACCAAAACAACCTAGAAATAGGATTTTTAACTAACGTTATTCCAAAGTTTTGGTGTTTATTTGGACTTGCAGGTACAAACTCATGGATGATCACTTTGGGCCAAAAAAGACAAAGAAAAAGAAATAAAATCAATAAATAGAAAAAGGCCCAAAGGAGCAAATGGCAAGCCCAAACAAGAATCGCAGAAAACGTCAAAAACGGGTGCCGCAATCCACCCTACAACTTTTCAGACGAATGGCGACACCTCACCAAAGTTCCCCGGCCGAACCGCCCGCCCAGGTCTGCGCTACAAGCACCCTTGGTGCGGCCGCACCCCTCGGCCGAGGCGGTTTGCGCCTTTCGTGAGGCGGTTTGTTACCTTCCAAAACCGGTGAAACCGACGGCGCTAGTCGGTTTTGCGCAAAGAAGGAAGGTGTCCAATGACGGTTTTGGCTCTTTCCATGTGGGGGAGAAGAATTTTCCAAAGAGCCCCCTCTCCTCTACCTATAAAGGAGGCCCTCTCCCCTCATTCAACATAGATCAAATAGATCAATTCCATACAACACAAGGAGGAGCCACAATGTAATAGAGAGGGGGAGAGTTCTATTCTTCTTCTTCTTTTTCTTCTTCTTCTTCTTCTTCCCCCTCTAATTTCTAATGGAGAGTGAGAGAGGAAAGGCTAGAGAGATCTTGGTTCTCTCTACCCGAGTTCCGGACGCCCCTCCTGTTCCGCGGTTCCTAGGAGGACTGAGTGCGGACTTTGTCGGCATTCGCCGCTATACCTCCGCAAGCTACTTACACTTTGGTAAGAAAAGCTTGTGATTATCTTTTGGCTTATTGTTCTTCAAGTATATTTTCTTAGTCAAGTTATAGACTTGCGGGATTGGTAGTCGTACCTTCGGGTCGTAACTCTTGGAGAAGGAACTCTTTGACCGGGGAACCTCGACGACCCAAGAGTTGTGGATGGTAGTGCAAACGCGGGTGTTTGGGCTAGCGTTCTCCTACCTTTTGCGGTGCATCCCACGGTTGAGGGGGTAGGCGGCTTGGTCGTGACAAGCCTTGTCCGCCCCTTGAAATCCCCCACGCTCGGCCAAGGCCGTCGTAGAGCTAATTGCCGGACATCGTTTTTTTTGAGCGTGGGCGGTGCCCGAAGCAACTTCTTAACAAGAGTGAGAAATCCCGCCCGAAACCTAAGCCATTAAAGATACCTCACTATCCATAAGTTATCCTAGGGTAGCCCCCGCCAAAGATTAGAGCGCAACCGTTCCTCGCGGAAAATACGATACCCCGAATACTTCGGGTGAAAGCTACAATGACAATTCCGCGGCGCTATGGATTTATCCGTGGTGCGTTAAGAAACGCCAATGGGGATTCCCAAGCTTTTTACAATCATGGTTGAACAGGCCCTCCCACATAGACATTACCATGTTAGAAATATAGCCCTTTACGCTTGAGAGATCCATAAAAGTCATCATATGTGACATGAAATCCAAGAATGCTAGCAAAAGGGGCAGCTGGATGTCCAAAAAAATTATAGCAGACTCAAAATGTACCAAAAAAAAAAGCTATAAAATAGCCTAATGAACATAACAAGCTAAATATATATAGAGGAAGGCGTCATGCAACAACCACATAAAACATAAGAGACATTTGGAAACAAGCTAATGCAACATGGAAGGGGTGTACAAACACGATTCTCGTGGATATATATGCAGTGTGTTGTATTCTCAAAAGCACAAGGCAAATCATGCAAATATATACACTAATGTTAAGGGGGTGGCATGAAATCCAAATATATATACACAAAGGAAGTCATGCAACAATCACATAAAACATAAGAGACATTTTAAAACAGGTATTGCAACATGGAAGGAGGTGAACAAACTCACTTCTCGTGTGGATCTTCACCGATGGTGGTCGAAGTTTCAACTTATGTGCTAAAAATCTATGATATACCTCCTTGGTCTCTTGGGTTATCTTTAGCTTCTTGGTTGGCTTAGCATATATATCCTTAGCGCCCTCCTCTTCCTATTCTTCTTGTCAAATGAGTCCAGATTCATCTCCTTGTCCTCACCATTCTTCTTGTCAAATGAGTCTGCCTTTTTCTCCTTGTCCTCACAATACATAAAATCGCACTGACGGATCTTGTCAACCTAAAAGATTGAATGACGAATGCCATCCCCTCGCTTTTTGAAACAAGCCGAATGGACTTTGTTTGTTGGGGGTATTGAATTGTGCCAATTACTTTCACATTTTCGAGGACCATAGAAGCAAGCTTGCCCGCAATCTCTTTAGCATTGAGATTGCCGTGACCACCAACACCCTATCAAGAACCGAAAGCACCATCGGCACCCTTAGCATCCTGTGAACACCACCGGTAGATGTCCCATCAACACACTTAGCATCCCCGGCCGACCACCACCGGTACCATGCACACCGTCACCCAACCGAAAGCACCATCAAAGCACCCTTAGCAAAGATCCCGGTCACCACCACCGGTACCCTTTGCACCATCACCCTTAGCACCATCAAAGACTTAGCAAAGATCCCTCGTCACCACCATCGGTACCCTTTGCACCATCACCCTTTTCACCATCACCATTTGCAAAGATCACCCTTTGAAGCATCACCCTTTGCACCATCATTGTCACCACCACGGTAGAAGGTTCATCGGGAATGATGGGTGGAGGCAATGTGGGTCCGGTTGACTATCTTAGTCTGTCATATCAAAGAAGACGGTTCTTGAATATTGCCTTGCATTTGCCCTTGAAATCAGCGACCATAGACTCAACAAGGTCATCAATATCCCGCTCAATGAGAGATTGCGTCTCTCGTGACAATTGGCTTGTATTGAGGAGGCACCTATTATGATGGCGAAGTTAAACATGGATATCAAGGTCATACAACATGGATATGAAGGTAATGCAACATCGAAAGGGATCTATTGCAACAAAAGGAGGAAGAAGAAGGAAATGGTATTACGCCGGATGAGAACTAATATTGGTGGGGCATGGTCGGTGCGGCCGATCATCCGAGAGGCATGAGACCTTGGTACTTCAAGAATAAGTTAGGATCCTCAACTTGACTTGGAAGTGTTGAGTATGGTGTAACATCCCGAAACTACAATTCAAGAGAGAGAGAGAGAGAGAGAGAGAGTTACAAAAATAACATATTGAACAAGGTACAACAACAAAAGGAGAGAGGTACGAACCCGGTAGCCTCCCAAATTCATGCAACTTCAGCCTCTCGCATGTCCACTTGCATTGCAAACTCAAAGTCTTTAGTAGTCACATTGCAAATTCGAGGAAGGTCATAGCGCATTTGATGCCATCACACATTTAGGGATAGCTAGATGGTCCATGTACGCACCGCCATTGTAAAATGATATGCATACATTAGATACAAAATGATGCATTGGTATAGACAAAGGTACAATACATGATTGGAATCAAAAAAGGCACAAGAAGAAGAGGGTGGTTGTCATACCGCAAAAATTGGTAGGCGACCATTTATTCCATGGTCACGCCAAAGCCGCTTTCGGTGAGAGTTTTCGGTACTTGTCAACCGCTTCCATCAACACATCAAGGATGTAGCCAGCCCAATCATATTCCTTGATCTCGGACACATCATATAAGCTGTGAAGGTACTTCAAGCTGACAGCATTATTCAAGCGAGGACAGTAGATCGCCCCCAATGCTAGTAGCATGAAAGCCCGCATGAAAGTTTCCTCATCCTCGCTAGATTTGAGGACCTCTTCGCACCTACTAAGCTTGGCTCTTTTACCTACCCTAAACTTGTCCCTTATCTTCAAGAACTCATCAAGCTTCTTAGTATTAACAGAAATCTCCAATGGTCTGGTGCCATTCTCAATCCCTAGTATCTTGCAAATCAGAGCCCGATCAAACACTATAACCTTTGTTTGTCCCTTGCTTTCAAGCCTAAACTCACGCAAAGACGGGATCAATGTGCTTCATAATCCACTTGGTCCACCTTATCGAACGAGAGAAGTCTTGCAAAGAAAGCAAGGCGCCGCGGACCGCCAGACCTTGATCCAACTTGCTTTCCGATCGTGAAATGGAAGAAGCTTGTGCAACCTACGGGCCGAAAATCTTGTTTTGAATTTCTCCTCATCTTGCCTTTGCTTCTTCTTGCCTGAAATCAAAGGAAAAAAACACGTAAAACCGCGTAGCGTGTAACAATCTAGTGATGTGGCAAAGCAAATATGGAAAAGCAACAAATGTCTAATTGTAAGAGCACACCAATTGGAAATAACACATCATCACAACATAAAACACTCATATTTGGAGCCTACATCTTATATATGTATTCTTTATGCGACCACTCATATCTTATTACAAAGGCGTCTTTGGACCGTGTTGAACTGGTATTATTTGGATCGTTGCAACTACTCACATAGGATGTTGCAATGCTTCTAATGACATGTTTAACTAGTATTAGTCGCTTCGTTGCAAGTAATAAATGGTACGTGTGTTAACTACATCGAAATGACGCGTTGCAATGGCAACTAATTCAAGTAAAATATGTAGCGTGGGGGAAAAGATCAAGTGAAATGACCACATTTTGAGATGAAACAACTAATTCGGCTAGTAGCAACATACAATCCGTATGGTTGAAACAAGAGGTACACTAGGATGTTTCATTAGAGCAAATAGAGATGATGCAATTGGGGAAATCATCACGTTTCAAAAGGACGAGAAGATGTAAATGCCCAGGTTCCAAGTAAACGCTAAACATTAAAATATAGGTAAATGCAACATAATGAAATTAAATTACATTGAGCACATTAGGTAAAATGACATATCCATTCAATTATAGTCTCGAGAAAATGGCATACATAACATGTATGAAGAATATCATATTGGAATGAGTAAAACAATGATTACCCAAATACACAAGTGGGAAAACTATAAGTATCTAACATAAACAAAAGCTGTTTTGATAGCAAGAAATGAATAATGTCAATGTAAAAGGCTATAATTTATTATTACTACTACTATTATTATTATTTTGATATGACCTAGTGCTATGAACTCATTTTCATGAAGGAAATAAGACTACAACTTCAACGTGTTTCTTTCATTGCCTTTAGCATCTCCTCACCCTTTGTGGTAGTATTTGCAAGTCCGGACTGCGGTGGTCATCTTCATGGCAATTAGGAGCATCCAGGTTGTTTCTTCATTGCATTCTTCTTCGCGTACTCATAACAGGTTTTTTTTCCCTACCTCCCGCTGATGTAGGAAACATGGCGTGTGAAGGCGATTCGGAGGATGGACGACGGTGTGTAGATGTAGGCGGGGGCTCTTGGGACGGTGTCGGCGTGGGCACGGGCGACGATGGGTCAAATGTTGTGGTCGCGGAGAGAAAGGGAAGAGAAGGATGTGCTGGCCTAATTACTTGGTCTGTCACACCGTCCGCCATGGCACAACAAGTGTCATCCTAGCTCGTGCGTGCCGTGTTACTCGGCCGCACCATGCCTCTAGACGAGTCCAAAATTTATTGTTTTGAAAATAAAAAACATATGTGTCAAATTTGCAATTTGTTTGGAAAAATGTTAAAAAATGCTCATCAAGCCCGTCTTAGTGAGAGTGAGAGTTTTATTTGCATTAAATAGGTTGTTACATATGATATGACATTGTATTTAGGAATAAAGAGAAGAAGCGAGTGTCATGGGGGCTTAAACTTTATCATCATGATTGCCAACTCTCTTTTGAGTTATAAAATTAAATGTCTATGAAACTATGGAATAAAACTATGCATTAAGAGTGGTTGTTTCATTCGAGTTTGATTTAATTTTATTAGATGTCACGCCAATCTTGAAAATGAGGTATGGAAATCTCGGGTCACATTGGCCCTATTTGGATCCATGAGTTATATTTAGTTTGAACTAGTTGGGGCTTAACAGAAACTAATGGATCCAAACAAGAGGGATAGATGAGGTTAGTTGCATCTAACTCACCCTAAAAAAAACAACCCCTCCAAGAGGTGCTAATTGGATTTAGTTCAGATTGGACCCGCTAGAAAGAGCATTTTTTTCTCTCCCTCCACCCATACCTAATGATTAGAAAATACATTTAATATCAATCTAACCCTTTTATCCAAACACCACTTTAGCTAGAGTTTTAGGGTTAGAGTTAGAGTCAGAAACAGTTAACTACTCCGTAAGTTAGAATATCAAACAAAGTCATGGGCCTCGATCGGAAAGCAAGAGAGCGAGTGAGCCCGTCCGGTACACCCCCCCACCCCCACCCCATCCACATCTTCCACGCGCACCTCAACCTGGTAATGGTTCAAGAACCAAACCAAATTCACACCAATCTATTTACATTATACTACACTTAAAAACCAAACCAATCCAAACCATTGACTCATTCGGTCCAAAACCAATCCAAACCATTTAGCTTTTTTTTTAATCTCAAAACTAACAAAACTAGTTGAATTATCTAATTTTAGAGTCCAACTTTAAACGTGGAGCCACATATAGATCTGGCTTCACCGACGGTAACAAAGTAGCGGACCGTCATATTAAGGCATGTCTAGCAAATTTCGGTCAAATCTACTAAAATTTTATAGTCCGAATGCGAACTTTTAATTCTAGGGTCCGTCTCGGGCCGCGGGTCCCACATATTAATTTGACTTCACGGAATTGCACAGTAGTAGCGGTGTCATATTAAATCATTTTCAACAAATTTCGGTCAAATTCGCTAAAATTTTATAATGTGAACGCGAGCTTTTTTAGTTTCGTGGTCCGGCTTTGAACGTGGGTCCCACATATCGATTTGGCTTCGTTGATTTACACGGAGTAGCGGACTATCATATTAAGGCATGTTCAAGAAATTTCGGTCAAACCGTTTAAATTTTATATTGTGAACACAAACTTTTAATTCTAGGGTTCGGTCCGGGCGTGGGTCGGTCCGACGCTGGTCCGACATATCGATTTGGCTTCACCCTAATCGTCATATTAAGGCATCTTTAGCAATTTTTGTCAACTCCACTAAAATTTTAATCTTGAGGTATAATTTTTAACCGAACTTATATTACACAAAGCTATTATGTTGTTAAACCGTTCTCATCCATTATAATCGAGAAACCAAACCAAACGAAACCATTATAAATGTCAAACCATTTTGAACCAAACCAAATTGAACCACATCTAAAACCAAACAAAAAATCCGGTTCAAACCAAACCATTGTCAGGTTCACGTGCATCACGCCTCACCAAACAAATCAACAGGCGCGCCGGAACCACGAGGCACACGTCGCGGCCCAGCAAACGACCGGTAGCTGCATGCATTTGATGCTTCGTCTCCGATCAGCTGCTGCTGCTGCGGCACACCCAACTTTACATGCCAAAGCGATGGTTCTGCATGGTCCAGCTGGGACTGGGATGCGCCCATCAGCAGGCTCTCCTCCGCGTGGAGCTACCACTACTGCAGTAGTAGCTGGCAGGGAAAGAAGAACCGAAGCTTGAGCCAGGAATCAGGTCACTTATGGCGTGTTTGGTTCACTGCCGGACCAGCCAGGCTCCCTTTAGCCGGGGTGAGTACATGCAAGTGGTGGTTGTTTGGTTATCGGGCTGCGTAGAAGCCCTGGACACACGCAAATGGTGTTTGGTTTTTTGCATGCGAGGTAAGTCGCATGAGATAAAAATATTAAAAATATCATTATTATAATTTTTATTTCATACTAATATATTTTTAAAGGTCTTATTATATCTAATCATGTCTTAATTATCTTTAAAATACATTAATACAACTTAATATATACTAATTATATTCTAACAAAGTACTAGTTAACAGAGAAACGATGGCACCCACCCAGCTAGGCTCTCACCGTAAACGCCGATTTAAGCGTTCCCAGCGAGCCTGGCTCGCGTTTAATACAGCTGCATGACTGCAGCCTGGCTCTGCCGCTTGACCAAGCAACCAAACGCTGGTAGGTTGCATGCAGCGAGCTTGGCCCAAGCTTGTGCAGCAACCAAACGCCTCCCTTAGGCACGCAAGAACGTGGGCGGTAATAGCAGTGTAGCCTCACCAAAAAGTGTTGTACGCGTGGACGGAGGCAGCTCGAATTTTTTTCTATCAAACCCGTAAGCTGAAATTTCTATCGCCATAGGTCACGTCATTTTGCCGACACAAATGCATGGTGCTTTTTCACCTTTGACATTGGGTGGTACCGGAAGGTCATATCGCCTCAAGGTCACAACGCCGCCAAGCTACTGCGCGGGACCTTTTGTCGGGCCGGGGAGGTTGCATCTTCTACGGGCTACCTAACACCTCTGCGGCTACCAAACCTCATAACATGGAGTGCTGGACACGACGTGGCATCCGGGGGCAGCACGCCACCGTGGTGGCGTTGGGCACGGCCTTATGAGGGCCAGGTTGCGGCCACTGCCACGGCGAAAGATGGATTTACACGAAACAGGATGTTTCTTTTCTTTGCAAAAAGCCAAGGGATATGGAAAACGATTGCCGCTGCCATGTCATATGCTCATGCTGCATTTTTCATACGGCCCCAAGATATTCACAAGGCATATGGTGGGTAATTTTGTTTGGTGTTTATCGACCAAGTACATCCATGCCCATTTCTTTTCTAGTGTATAACTAGGTGCATAAAGAAAAGAATGTATTAGAAAAGCCAAAGTCAACTATAATTTGAAGCGGAGGAAAGATTACAAATTGGTCCCAAGTCCATCCATGGCACGCTGAACTTTATTGGATGCACAAATTTGGCACAGTTAAATGCTATTATGATTTTTTTTTTTGTATTGGCTCCTAATTTAATTATGTATTTATTAAAAAAATACACTACACACATACATGAGCTAGAGTTGAAGCCGATCACTAACTAATTACAGAATCAAAAAGCCCGTGTATGTTCCTGGGAAAAATATGCCGCGTCAAACGTGGAGGCGGCGACCCGTGCCCCGCCGCTCGTATCCTGCAGCCGCTTCCGTGCTCGGCCGTGCGCCCTGCACCCGCCCCGCGTCCTACACCGCCGCGATCAGAAAGCGAGCGAGCCGGTCCACATCTTCCACGCGCAGCACGATTCAATAAACAAATCAACAGGCGCGCCGGAACACACACGTCGCGACCCAGTAAAACGACCGGTCGCTGCATGCATTTGATGCTTCGTCTCCGATCAGCTTCTGCTGCGCCACACCCAACGTTACCTTGCCAAAGCGATCGGGCACGTCTGCATGATCCAGCTGGGGCTGGGGATGTTGCCATCACGGGCTCCGTAGAGCTACCACTATTGCAGTAGCTGGCACTGGCAGGGAAAGAAGAACCGAAGCTGGCCGGGGGCAGGAATCTTGGAGGGTCACCACTGATCGGGGAGGGCCAATGCAAAGCTGCCACTGCCAGGACGTGAGAGGGATTTGCGCAAAACAGGACAGGATGTTCCTTTCTTCGCAAAAGCCAAGGGATATGGAAAAGGATCACCACTGCCATGTCACATGCTCAATCGGCTGCACTTTTCTCCCTAGATATTCACAAGGATGTGATCCTGATGGGTAATTCTGTTTGGTGTGATGCTTGCAGCGTAAATGATGGCCATATCACGGTTTTCCCAACAAAGAGTAGTTGAATTCCATGGCGTGGTTTCCTCGAGGGCCACACGTTCAGTTTATTAAAAAATTGAATTCAGGGCATTGTTTCCTCGTGGGCCACACGTTTAGTTTATTTGACATATGATTGCGAGAAATCGTCATTCGTCCCGTGCCACTCTCCTATTTATTTTTTAAAAAGAAAATTTCAATTTCCATACTTCTAGGTTCAGCACCCGCCTCACTCCTCCGTGACTAAAACAAGTCTCTTTTTGATTTCCATTATTATATATACAAATCTGACAGGATTACATCACAACAAGACATTGCTTGGCTCCATATTTTCAAATCAGAACCAGATTAGTTATGTTAGCCAATACACTAAAGGGATTTTTTTTCATTTTTCAATGGTGCATTTAAATTCTAGATCGATTTGCTTAAGTTGAGGACCTCTAAATAAATAGAGCTTCTAAATCAAATTTTTGTTCCATAAATTATATGAACAATGTCAGAATATCAAGTGGAGGCTAGGAGGGGTATCCAGAAGGGGCTTAGAAGGGGTTTCGACTCCTTTTTTTCTTCCTGGTGGCGTGGGCTTTGTGGAAGGAGCGCAATGCTCGGACTTTTAATGGGGTGGCCACGCCGGTGCCGAGGCTGGTGGCCTTGATCGCTGATGAGGTTGATGCTTGGTGTCAAGCAGGCTACAAGCAGCTAGCAGTGCTCATGTCTACTGTGTGAGCGGGTGTGTTTCCAGGAAGCAAATTTATAATCATGTAGTCTTCTACTCTTCGGCCAGTAGTTGTAGGATGTTGGGTGTGTGCCTTTCTGGCTGTGTTCTGCTCTGATGTTTTGGTAACCGCGTGTTGCCAAGCCGTGGGCTTTGTGTTGTATTTTTCAAAACTCTCTCTTCTTAATGAAAAGCGCGCTTCGGCGTGATCACAAAAAAACAAAAAGATTTGACAGCAACTAGGAGTAGCAAAACAGAGTTGGGCTCGATGATGGATGTTACCAAAGCAAGTTATTAGGATGTACATCAGCTAACCACGTTTATCTCGGCCAAGATGTACATCAGCTAAGCACGTTTATCTCGGCCAAGCAATGTAAACGAAGAAACATCACTTGTGAATGTTTATAGCGTGACGGCAAGGTTGCCATCGCATGATTTGGTTGCGTACAACCTTCAAATTTACTGTAAAGGAAGGGTCAACCACTTACATTAATTAATTTGTGTGAACGAGGATCATGTGAGATCTGTGGTGTCTTCATCTTTTTAATACCAATTTGCTCATAGATATAGTACAGGCATATCAACCGCTATAAGTATATATACATCGCATCCTATTATTATGAGCATCTACATAATAATATACTAGGAACCTCACCCGCTGTTGCTGTGGAATTAAGAAAAATGCAATGATCATAAGAGAGAATTTCGCAACCCTCCAGATCTGATCGTAAGAGAGCCGCGGGTATTGTTGAAGGGTTGAATTGTAATCACTAAGAAATAATCAGAAGAAATACGATCATTAGCAGATGATCAATCACTTTAACTTTGTCCTTCATGCATTATTTCGAGATGAACTTTGAAAGCTTTCTGCATTAAGAGATTGCACAATATAAATTTGGAGTCTAATTAGAAATAATCAATACTGCAAAAAAAAAAATGAATAGCATGTTGACGGCTTTCATTAAACCTTGATCTGATCAGGGAAAGATTGAGAATAGAGAGTGCAAGGAAGCTCAGGCACATATAAACCTTTTAAAAGTAACATTCTCAATCGCTGGAAAGAAAATTTGCATAACTATGAGCACTGATTAATTAGTTCAAACCTGTCACGATTGACCTTAAATCCAGTACTAAATCAGTAAAAGATTGTCGAGCAACCAAGTGCACACCCGTTATGGTTTGACTGTGACAATAAAAGAAAACAATTCATCACCGCTTGGGGGCATGATTGAGAGCAATGTCTGCTTCAGGCAAGGGGATGCAGTCCTGCAGCAGGGAACTTACATTCTGTTGCATTATATTAAGGATGACCAACCATTTGATCATGATCTCGTCAGTAGTTAGCATGTATGGCAGTACCGAGTTTAGGTGCTAACTGACCTCCTCATAAAAGAAGTGCTCATCACAGAGTTCAAGAATGAGGTTTTCCCATCGCTTCCCAATTTCAGTACTTTTCTCACGATCCTTGAGGCCATCAAAAGGCCCAGCATATGAGCCATCCAGCATACTGATGTAGTTTCTGCCTCTGTTATCACAGGAGAAACATATTTCAGACCCTTAAAGTTAATCTATTTGGCACTTGAAAACTCTGCTACTTTCAACAACCATACTGATGTAGTTTCTGCTCACCATTTTCTCTATTTAATGGGCCATACCTGCGCAATTCAATTGGATGGAGGACCTTTTAGCTTGAGAAAATGCTTCAGTCCTGGTAGAAGGAAAAAAAATGTTATCCTTGCATCTTGCATATCAGTATTAAAAAAGGTTCAAAATTCTAAATTGTGTTCATGACTTTCTCAATAATCTATCTCTGAAATCGAAGACCTCTCAACAAAACCTTGTAGACAGACCTGATTCCTCTGGTATTATGCAAGAACATAACCAAATAAATAAATAATCTTTCCCAATATCATCGGTGATGGGAACATAACTTGATCTAAAAGCTTTCTAAGCTGCTGGCTTCTTCCTACTCTTCACAGCGACATCTGCACAGGGAAATGGAAACCGTATGTACAGTTTCAGTAGTAGTACGACCGAGAGGGCCTTGTCTGGTCAGGTAGCAGGTAGCAGGTACTGTATGCTTTCACTTCTGGCGTCCACCGTGTCCGCCTCCTCACCGGCGACGGCGGCCGCGCTCTGAGAGAGCACTGCCTCGTCGGCGGAGGCAGTGGCGGCGTCCACCACCCAGCCGTCGCTATGGCGGTCCCGGTAGAGCTCCTCGACGGCCAGGAGCCGGCGGCGGAGGTCGTCCATGTCGCGCTCCATCAGGAATAGGCGCTCCCGTAGGGTCAGGTTCTCCTCCTCCAGCCTCGCGGCGCGCGCCTCCTCGTCCTCCTCGCTGCCGCCGAGGGCGGCCGCGGCCGCGGCAGGAAGGTGGACCATCTCGAAGCGGCTGAGGTCGTGGTCCAGGCGGCGCTCCACCTCGACGTGCTCCTCCACGTTGCTCTCGCCGGAGCCCGTCCTCGCCGGTGGCGTCTCCGGCGTCGGCGCGGAGGCGGATGAGGTCCTTCATGGACCTGTTCCTGTCCACGCCCCACGCCTCCTTGGCTATCTCCACGCATCGTGCCGGGTCAGGCCGGTGATGAGGATTCGGGAGCGCGGCAAGAATGTGGTGTACGTGGGGATATAGCAGGTTAAGACGGGATGCGGAAGAGCTCGATGGGGAGAAGGCAGGCGGACAGCTAGAGCCAAGACCATCAAAGGGGAGGAGGCGGGCGGCCGGCCACTAATCACTTGGGTGGAAGGCGAACAGAGGCACGGAGGAAGACGCGGGGGTCTAGGAATAGCGATGATGAGTTTTAAGTTACCATCACAGTCCTGACTACTCCCTCCATCCAAAAATCTCCGTCGTTTTAGAAAAAAAAAATTTTCCAACAATCTCCGTCGTCTAAGGATATTACGGTGGTCTTGCATGCGCGTGACTCTTAGGATACTAGGCTGTTGCCTTCCCATTTGCTACTCGCGTCTTGCATGCCCGCATGCACGATCTTGAGGGAGAGATGCGGTTGGATACGTAATGTCGGCAATTAAGGCTAGAGCGGCGATTAAATAAGAAAGCGGCTGCTCGGGTCGCTGCACTCACCTTCCTTGGTCACGCACCGAACAACAAGAACGCGCTGGAGATTTTTGGATGGAGGGAGTATTACCTAAGAATTGCTAGTGGGCAGATTTCGGTTACAACTCGGAACCAATTAGAGGCCGAGAATTTCTTAAGGGATGGATAGTGGGGAGCTCCTATATAGGAGTTTTTAGATAAACACCCTATTTTTCATTTTTCTACTTTCTATAGGGTTCTCTCAACACTCATTTTTTAAAACAAAATCGGTAGGACAGCCGCCTATTTGTATTAAAAATAGAGAGCCTAGAAAGACACTATACAAACGTATACACAAATTTGTTCAACGGAGCTAAACCTCCAATATCCTTGTCTCAGTAGGATTTTTTTTAGCCCAAGCCTTTATTTGTTGAGGGGAAACGAGTCCAATTTGAGAGGTGCTTACACCAAACGTGCAATAATAAGTTAGAAACATGTTTTGCCCCCTCAACACTTCTGAATATTGTCTCCGTGTGCAAGCCCTTGACAACTCAGGAACTAATCCGAATTTTGATACTGGCACTACATCATATAACTTAACATAAGGTTGGAGAAAAATCAAGGTTCTATTCTTCCTCTCAACTACAATATTTTAAATCGCTTAAATTAGATCACTCAAAGCAAATAAGAAATAAAAGATGTGGGGGTTGAATGGTTGATGCATGAGATTTAGG
Source organism: Hyparrhenia diplandra (assembly GCA_015847255.1). Lineage (NCBI taxonomy): Eukaryota > Viridiplantae > Streptophyta > Magnoliopsida > Poales > Poaceae > Hyparrhenia > Hyparrhenia diplandra. The sequence goes on from JADLZK010012862.1 coordinate 79,518, forward strand.
AAGCAAATCAACCAACCAGAGTTTATATGACCATTATCGGCAATTTCATATGTCTACATGCTTGCCTTTAGAATCAACAAATCCACTTCCATCCACGGGAATTAAAATAAAATGTGGGAGCAAAGAACCAACCAAAATTTGAGATCCGTCCATAGTTGAGCAGGAGCACTGCCCATAAATTTCATAGCGTTTTCCACCACTTCAAAATCCTTTGGAGAAGCGGCTAGAATTGAACGGTTTTCTTTCAAATTCTACCAGAATTCACGGGATTGGTAAAACTTTGACTCAAATAGGCAATCAACTAGCTTCCACGTCACACTGAAATCAGCCAACCAATAAAGAATTATCCTCTTGGTGGAGAAAGACGGTAGGCCCATGCCCCCTGTGGGCCCTGCACACCCATGTTCCCTTCAATCCCTTCGTCTCCAGCAGCTCCGCCTCGCGTCTTCATTTCCGCGGCACGTAAGCGCAAACCCCCAACTAAAAAAAGCCGCGAGGGCAACGAGAAAACGCAACACGAAGCAAACCCATTTCGGCGTCCCCATCATCGATCCCTCCCTCCTCCTCCTCTCCTCCGAGACTCCAGGCAGGCAGGCATGGACGGCGGGATGAGGCCGGCGGCGGCGGCGGACGCGCACCAGTCGCGGCTGCTCTGCGAGCTCTGCGCGCTGCTCCTCACCGTCCTCCGGGCGTCGCCGGACGACGCGCGGCCGCTGCTGCCGCGGCAGGTGACGCCCGCCGGGGTGGCGTCCATGCTGCTGGGCGCGTCCATGGCGCTCATGCTCTGCGGTTCCGTCACCTTCATGCTCGGCTTCTTCCTCATGCCCTGGGTCGTCGGCCTCGGCTTCCTCTTCCTCCTCGTCGGCTTCGTCACCAACCTCTCCGGGATCTGGAGGGCCATCCTCCTCTGGCCTTCCGCCGCGGACTCGCCCAAGGAGGCATCCTCCCCATGTACGTGATCTCGCCGATTTACTACATGTTTGGGGCCGAAACGATCCCCTTGCCCCCCCTTCCCTTGTATGATTGGTGTGTTTAATTATCCGAATTACCTGTGAAATTCGATGTGATTCGTGATGAATACGAGAGTTAATAGATTTCATTTACTCTGATCGGTGTTAGTTGCGCCAAATTTGTCATTCTGCGCTCAGATTTTCAAGGACCTAACGAAGTTTTTGGGGGCGCTTGTAATTGTTGTGGATGTTGAAGCTGCAATAGATTTGTGCTGCAAGTGAGGAATAAGATAGTTCTGGGGATTTTAGCTTGAGAGTGAAGAGGGCATCGGGCATGGCTATTTCATTTCCAGACAATGTGAACAGCCTACAGGAATTAGTTGGAAAAAGTGCTATACCTCACTTTTTATATTTCTATTGCTTGGCTCACAAAACTAGCTTAGGATTAAAGTGCTCGGCACCGCCCAGCCCAGGGAAAAGGGTTCAGGAAGTGATGGGTGCTGCCTGTTGCTGCAAGCCAGTGCAAGTTCATTCAGAGTGTAATTTAGACGTCTACTAGTTCTGTAAGTTAGATCTGGGATGGCTGTAGTTGACGAAAATATGAGGGTGGAAAACGGTGTGGTTGTGTCACCTACTAATGGAACTGAAGGAGAGAAGTAAAGAATATGCATGTGAAGTCAAAACAATGAAATGGGAGTTCTATTATCCGCTGGCGTAGTGCTTGTTAAATTCTATGCCAAGGGGGAAAACTTTCACATATATTTATTCATGCTGATGGGATGATGGGAGACAGGGATGGCAACTTAAGAAAAGTGCTTGCGAAAGACAATATTAGGATTCATGATTTTGCAGAACAAGAGCTTTCCTGGACTCTTAGCTAAAGAGCATAGAAACAGCAAACAAGTGGGCTCAGCCTGTACCATTTCCTTTCAGCATTTCACTATCAAGCTTCCTTATATTCCAATGGGGACAGAATATTAGAGATACAAGACTGACATAACTGTACAGTTTAACCTCAGTGTCATCACCAGCCTCGATCATCTCTAGACTAGAAAAAATATATTTAAGCAAGTGAAAAGTCTAGTCTATTTTTTTTTTCTATTCTGTACAAAGCAGATAGATTAACCGTGTCTTCATGAACTGGTGCTACCATCTAGAATCACTCCACACCTTTGTTTGAAGCTCCATTATCTTTATTCATTTGGTGCTGAATCCTATTTCGTTATCATCGTACAGAGACCTTCTACCTGTTTCACACTTCACTTGTTTGGCTATCAAACACGGCGCTGTAATATGACCTTTTGGTTGTATACTTCTTGCAGGGCATATATTTTCCAAGCCTTCATTCATGTCGATGTGAAGGCAACTACAAAGTAAGGCTCCCACGGAGGTGTATAGAAGCAGGGGTGTTTGAGCAGACTGTTGCCGTTGCCAACCTATATTTTCCTTCCTGGACAACCTTTTTTTTTTTTACCATGTAACACCGCAGCAAGTATGAAATGGCTTTATATTTATACTGTGATTAGGAGGATATACTTGTTTGTACATACGGAAAAAAGATGATCTGGTCTAAACATCAAGTGGAGCTTATAATTGTTTCAGAAATGCTGTTCCTTGGCTGAACAAGAAGAAATTCCATACACTTTTTGTTTTCAGTGAGTTTGGGTCAACGTGCCAGTATTACTGTTGCTTTCACCTGACTGCTGCTGTGCTCCAACTTGCTTATGCGATATCCATTTCTTGTAAAATTGAAGTTCCACTAGCAGTTTTTGTTTGACAAGTGTATCTAACAGTTGACTCTGTATGCCTTGTGTACTGGAACCCTAATAAATTGGAATTGGAAATTGAGAAGAGAAGATGATTTCACCAACGGCCTCAACAGAAAAGTTTTGTTGCCTGAATTTTCACCGGCTGCAACAGCGATGTTACGCAGACAAGCTGTAGCGAGCTTATAGCTCACATCAACTGCCTTAAAACATCGCCTAATCCAAAACCAGCAAGCACAAGTGCACAACAGACCTTGAAGAAAGTTCTCTCACTTTACCCTGAGCACCAAAACGCAATCGGACACGCAGACTGCTACGGGTAACCGCTCATAATGGGAGCGTTGGGTAGGGTCACTTGACAACGTTCGCTCTCCCGCGTCCGAGATCTGCTAGAACAGGAAAAAGGCACCGAGGCCACACGAAAGAAGCGGTTGGGTGTTGGGTCAAAAGATTGATTTGGCTACGGAACGGAAGCAAGAGGACGGCAACCTGGTGAAGCAACGCCCGCCACACGAAAGCTCTATGCTAGTAGGCGCCGGTACGGACATCCCGTCAAGCAACAAGCAAGTGACATCCAAAGGTGCCGATTCTTGGTCCTGCTGCTCCGAAACCGCGGGCGACGGTTTTAGCTTGGCCGCGTACGAGTGTACGCAAGGCAACAGAGAAAACAGAATTATAGAAACGCCACTCCAGATTCAGAACAGTGAAGATTCTGGAGTCCACAGAATCCTAAAAGTCAAAACAGAACGTTTTCAAAATCTGTAGTGATGAAGAAAATAGAAACGCCACTCCAGATACAAAGGGCTCAGCAAGACACCAACGCATCCCAACAGCAACAGCAATAAATCTAATAAAACTTGCTGGTAATGTTCATCATAAACCTGACGTCGCTGCCAGAGTATATAACCAACAGAAGGCAAGGGAACTGACATTCTCAGGTACTGCTCCATATTGGAACCCAAAACTCCTTGCAATAGATGACTCAATCACTGAAACTAAAGCAGCATAAAGTTTACATCATTCGACACAATAGTAAACTATATTTGTTTCCGAAAAAAAAAGGACACTATTGGACTGCCACGGCAGAGAGAGAGTTCTGAGGTCCTTAGCCATAGTTCAGGCGGAACATGTCGTTCTGCACATAGAAACTCCCAGTTCCTGACGGCATCAAATGGAACATCTGCACAGACAACAGGTTAACAGATGTAAATAGGGACGGAATAAAAACCCCTACACTTCAAGTAAGTAGAACATAACAGATGTAATCAATATTAACATAGCATTCTGTACAGATTAACACAATAAAAACTGAAAGCACTATTCCCCGTTTGGATTCAATGGAGTTGATCTATGGAACACAAGCAACAACAAAAAATTACTGACGCATTTCATTGAAACACAGCCAACTGCATGAAACACAACCATAAAGTAAAGCCAAGCAGTCAAAGCAGAAGAATACATTGCAGGCAGTAGGATAACAAAGAGATATGTCCACATAATGATAAAATATAACAATTAGACAGGGACACAACTTGCCAATTAAAATCACCAGCCGAAACGGTATTTAGCATCCCCATCATAGATGTGCTATACTAAGTTGATAAACTCAGTTGATTGCACCCAGAGCTATCAGAGTCAAGAAGGACACATCATCCTATACTTATGACTTGAGACTCTGAAATCAGATGTGTAGTAGTGTAGTGTAGAACGGAAACATACAAAAGAAAACAGAAGGTAATTGTGAAACGCATGAGAATTCTTATAGAATCAAATCAAACATACAAAGTTTGTCTCATATGACAAAATAACACATAATGAAAAGAGAATCCTGAAGACATGCACCTCCACAAAAAGAAGATTACTAGAGATGTTGCAAGCAACTTTTTTTCTATTTGACTGAAATTATAAAGAAATACAAATATTTGTGATATCACATAAGCATGTTATGAAAATAGTTTATGATGTATCTAATCTAATGATACTAATCTGGTGTCCCAAAACTTGGTGCTCCTTTCTATAAATTCGGTCAAACTTGAAAAGGTTTGACTTCAGACAACTCTAGAAATTGATTTGATTTATTCAGGGACCGGAGAGTAACTATATTAGTGAACTCCAAATCATCACATACTCTAATCCCTCCACCACAACAGATCAGATGCTAGTATTATATAGCTGGAAATAGCACCATTAAGTGAACATATACTTCAATTTCACAAAGAAACAACTGGTGTGCTCAGGTGGCCAGGTGGGAGAAATAGGGTATGAAACATTGGAGCATCGAATGTGAAATCCTGGAAAGTACAGATCACACTGTGAATCCTGGAGACAATCTGAATACTACATAAATCACTTGTCCAGACAATTAGAGATGTACAACAGACCAATCTTTAGACCTCCAGAAAACAAACAGATATTGAGTTAAAATAAATCCACAATACTATTAACGAGAAATGTTGTCAAGTCACCAGACTAATCACGATTAGTCAGGCTGATCGGTGCCATGGCGATCTGTTATGCACTACAATTTGTCCCAATTACTCACAATAAGACTGGTGCCATGGCGACTAGGATCGATTAGGACGACTTGATAACATTGCTAACGAGTAATCTTAACATAAATATCAAATAAAGTGCTTATAAAAACTGATGGGTCAGAGCAACAGTTCAACGAAATGGGAAGTAGAATCAATCCAACAAGACACTGTTAGTGACGTTCCTGATGCAGGCCTAGAACTTCAGTGACACAGTAGCTACGGGCATACTGTACCTTTTAAAAATATTAAATATTACTCTGCAATTTACATTATATGACAGAGATATAAATGCAGTAACTACAGCTTCGTAACTATTTGTCAGAAAATAAATAAATCTAAATACGCATTCTAGAGAGATCTATATAGTTACAACAGCGTCAAAAATCAGAACAATCCATCAATGGCTGTACGGCAACGAATGAGACGAGATCAGAGGCCAAAGGGGATAACCTGGGAGAACTTGAGAGGGTGCTCTCCCTCGCCGACCTGCAGGGCGCCGGAGACGAAGACGAGCATGCCACCGGTAGGACCGGTCGGCTGACAGTCAACGGTGGTGACCTGGTGCTTGCACGCAGCGAACGGGAGGGAGGTGAGCTTGCCGGTTATGGCAGCGGCTCCCATGTACTTGTCCCCCTCGAAGGTGAGCATGGATCCCTCCTTGTACAACCCCACCAGCGCCGCTCTGTTGGTATCGAACGTCGTGTAGTAGTGTTCCACGAACGCCTTCGCCACGCCGTCGGGGTCCATCTGATGGTCTTCGCCGCTAGCCGCCGGTGAGCTTAGGGTTTAAGGGCTTTGTGCGTGGGAAGGACGCGGCGGTGGAAGACGCGGATGGGACGAATTGAAGAAGGGTCGAGAGAAAGGTGGCGGCGGCGTGGTGAAGGAGAAACTGGAGCTTAATATAATGGCCCGAGAATATTGGGCCGTGTTATCCTTCAAGGTATGGAAGATCAAATGGGCTATAGTGTTTTGTGAAAATCAGGGCGGTTGGCCTTCGGTTCGTTTTTCTTTTTTTCTTTTCCAGCGTAACGTCTTTTTAATTTTCTATTTTTGCTGTATCTTTGCCTTTAAAAATATAAATTTATCTTAAAGTACAAGAAAAATTATCGTCGTAACACTAGTGAACACGTGAAAAATTCTTGGTGAAGTAGTCCGCCCCAATAGGTTGGGGAGTTTAGACTTTTTCCTTTCTATTTCTAGTAGCTTCAGGTATGCAATTATAATTTACCCAATTTAATCCCTTCTAATATCTCATATTAATAAAACAGACATTCAAAAATGAAATGCACATTGCAATTAGATTCAGCGTTTACCCTTCTCTTGGGACTCTTGCAACATTTTCCTCAAAGATCCTCCCCAACTATATTGCACACTAGAGACCCAGCGGTAGGGACTTCGGAGACCACAACGCCGCCGATAAGGTTAAGACGATCGCCAGACCTCGTTGTAGCCGCCGCTAGGGCCACAAAGGCCCGATGGTGGACCCCACACTCCGCCACGTCCCGATGCGGGTTGGGATGTCCTCCCCGTTCTCCCCGGGATTGGAGGAGGTCGACAACGCCACAGAGCAATTCCAACTCCATGTCTCGCCTCGAAAGTAAAACACAGTGTCAAAGGATGAAGAAGACTTAGGTGCTTGGGTGAACAAGGAGATGGAATGCTCACCGAGCGCCTCCCATCGTCGGCCCTAGACGAGACGCCCCTTTATTTGTCCTCCCTGGGACCAGTGCCGGCCCTGAGTATTTAGGGGCCCGTGGCTTAAAACCAAAAATTGGGGCCCTTATATACACGTGAACAATGAAACTCTTTTGTGTATTTGAGAGAAAAAACACATGAACGACGAAATGTTACTAATAAACACTTAAATACATATGCAAAAATAATATTAAGACAGAGCTAGGGATGTGTCAAGGTCCCCGACACCGATTAATTTTGTAAAAAAAAAAAGCAAATGTAAAATTATTGTTTTCTATTGTTGATAACACCGATGAACCCAGTGTTTATAATGTTGAAGACCACATTCTTGATGATGCCGATGACACCATTTGACCACTCTTGAGATGTTGTTGATCTCAAATAGTTCTTTTCATACCGCCGAAAGCATATTTTCTCGAACGCATTCACTTCTCACAAGATGAATCTCGATTCGTAAAAAGGACTTCGTGCTCATAATGTGTACATGTATATATGTAAAGTACTTTTTGGAAATGTTTTTTCTAAAGAAAACGGCCGCAATGTGTCCATGACGTCATCAACCTATTGAGTCTGAATGCGTAGGAAGAGAGACTAGCAGCTCGTATACTCTGATCGATCATTTCGACAGCAAGAAGCATCCATGGGTGCCGCTCGTATACTCTAATCTTACTAGCAAATTTGAATACTGATCTCGACCGCCTGGGGTGAAGAGCCGAATACATGCATGCTCATGTATGCTCTGGGGCCGATCACGGGGCCGGCGCCGGGGCCCCGGGGGTGGCCTACTACCTGGGACTAGAGGAGGTCGATAGAGTCACAGAGCAAGTTCCAACTCCATCCCCGCCTACGGTAAAAACATGTGTCAAAAGGACAAAGAAGACTTAGGTGCTTGGGTGAAAAAGGAGATGGAATGCTCACCGAGCTCCTTCGTCATCGACGGGACGAGGCACCCCTATATTTCAAGGACCTTCCCTCCGACGCTTGAGCCTATTGCGGGCCACCGCAAGGCGACCGCAAGCAACTCCATCTCCCTCACCGATGGGCTTATTGTGGGCCATGCCCATCTCCCTTCTCCGATGGGGCTGACCGCTTGGCCTAGAGGCGTTGGTGCCTCCATGATGTGTAGCACTCTAGAGAGTTAGGCAGAGCCTAAGTCAAGAACAACGGCCCCACCCTAGAGATCCACTACCCCGCAACCGCACGAGCCGGGAGTGCGAGCGATGACACTCCCAGTCCACGTACCCCTGTGTGGTGGGTCGCAGAGCCTAGAGGACCCCGCGGCAACCCTCTCGACACTTCTACCTCGTGGTCCCATCTACCGGGCGCCTCGACGGCCAAGATACGCCCGGTGGGGAGCCGGCGCGCCCCTACCGCCGCCGCCGGCCGCCCCCCTCACGCAGCCTCCGGAGGGGCCCCACGGGCCATGGCCCTCATCGCCCTCTTCGTGTCAACGCTGGTTCTCGGGATCGAGGAGGGCCATGGCATGGCCGGGCACAAGGTCGCGGCCGATGGCTATCGACGACCCCCCGTAACCCGCCCCCGAAGTCATAGATCGGGTATTCCTCGCCCTTGAAGGATGCCCACTCAAAAAGTGGACCCATTGCGTGTGGGAACGAGGGGGCTCCTGGTCCTCAATCCGATCTAGGTGGATGATCAAGTCATAGGTCCGCCCCCGGGAAGGGGGCACCGCCATCCGCAGAGAAGCCCTCCCAAATCAGGAGCCTCCCCGAGCATGAGCTAGGCTGGAGTGGAGTGTGGGCAACATTGCAATAACTCATGGCGCACACCTTAGCCCAAACGGGATGGTTCGATGCCTCAAGACTATATAACTCGAGAGGCTAGAGGATGGGAGCGAGAGGGGAACCGAGGTATTTGCAGATCGGGTCGGGCGCCCTCAAGGCCGGGTGCCACCCGACGACGCCGCCTCCCGGAGCCGCAAGAATGGCCGCCCGCGGCCAACCCATCGTCGCCAAAAGATCCTTGGAGGAGGCATGTCTAGCTTGCCCCAACGGTAGGCGTGCCAGATCTTCTCCATTGCTATTGCCCCGACAGTGGATGCATCGGTGTCACAATCATCTCTTCTTGAATCGTAACGATAGCCGTTCCAAGTCGTCCCAAAGCCCCATCCTTATCGCCGTTGTAGCTCCAATCCAAAGATCTCCGATGGAGCCTCTTCGCCCACGAACTCTTCTTCTAGTGCAGCGAGTGCACCAGATGGCTCATCTCCGTGCCGCCGCCAAGCACGCAGCTCTTCCTCCCAATGAATTAAATTTTGAATTGATTTAGTAGTTATAGTAGTTCATTTGTACTCATATTTGTTGATCAGCTGTAATTCATGGGTTTCACTGGTGTAATTTTGCTTAATTGACCTTGTTATACTTTTCTTGTATATGTTGAGTACGTCCAAACTGTACAATTAATTATTTTATTTATCTATATTTGATGCTCCATAAGGCAAAAAAATTTTAATGTGACGGAAATCTCAAACAAACTTTGGATTTAGATCCCAAAATTTGGGTACAAAATTTCTCGTAGCTGTCACATCGTATATCAGAAGACGTTTCGTTTTGTTAGTGGTAAATATTATCCTACAATGGCGTAACTCAGCCAAAAGAATCGCCTCGCAATGCATCTAAACCTGCAATTAGTTTTTTAATTACCTAAATTTTATAGTGGCCGCAAACGTTTTTGGGTGCATTGAATTTTTCGATGTGATGGGATGTGATGGGAATTTTAAAACTTTTGGTTTTTTGGTTGATGTGACTGGGAACTAAACACACCCGCCGTATTCATCCTTAGACATTCAGAGTGGGGAACGAAACGATGATGTGGACAGCATCAGCATGAAATTCCGTATTTGGCTCGTCGGAACATGACAAATGGGTGGGTGGCTGATTTGCCAGCAGGGGCGTACGAGTCCGACACATGTGACCTGGAGTAGTATCTGATAGAATTGGTCGTGCAGTCACATGGCACAGCCGATGAGTGCGTGATTAGTAGTACTATCAAACTGTAATTCGTACCAATAATCTACTGCCGCTGTTTCATCAAAAAAAAAACTACTGCCGCGTCAGTCCTATCACTAACACTTACACTACCAAAATCAGTCTGATCTAAAAGCTCAGTATGAAATGGTTGTCTAGCTACAGTGATCATCTGCAAGTTTATCTGAATGCAGCTGAAAAGCCTTGTCGAACTGAACCTCCACGAACATTGCAAATCAAGAAACTTCAATCACTGTCGACATCAGATTGTTAAGTCTAAAGCAAGGTGTTTAAAACACACGATCTTCACAGGAATCGGTTAAAACAATCCCCTCCGTGCTCTAATTTCCAAATGGACCCTTGGTCTCCACCAAATGAGCCCCAGTTTATCCGAACGCGCAGGTGCAGACACTGGTATGGTTGTTGCTCACCTCGACGAAGCAGTCGTGGAAGAAGAGCCTGAGCGTGGCCGGGACCGTGACGAAGGTCTCATTGGCCTTCTTGGCCACCACTGCCCGCGCTGCTGCCACCAGGGCCACGGCTGCAAAAGTAGACAAGTGCTTGAGTCTTCTCCATTTCTCCATGGCCTTGGAGCTCAAGCTCTGTGTCTCTGTGGGTGTGTTCCTCAGGGAAGAAGATGCAGAGCCCATCTACAAAATGGAGTGACCAGTGAAGTGACGGCTTGCTTGGAAGGCTCTACAAATGGAGACCCGGGGTGGGCCTGTATATACAGTATGCGCCGGGGTAAGTGGAAAAAAAAAAATTGAAGGAGAGGGGTTAGGTTCTCAAATCTAAATTTAATTTACTGCTTCAACAATGAAGGAATACTGCGGGCAAGTGTTTAGAGCCTATGCTTCTTTCAGGTTGGTTTCTGAATAAGGTTGTTTACCATAGAGTGTATAGAGTGTTCCCTTTTACATACTATTATTTTTTTTTTTTTTTTGGAAGGGAGAGCATGTATGGTGTGTTCCTTTTACATCACCTTCTATTATTTTATTTTTTTTTTGGATCAACAAAGGAAGATCTAAAAAAATATAGATAATAACATTACTTTTGTAAAATGTGAGTACGTTAAATTTGAGTAAACTTAACTTAATTAATTTGTGGTTAAAGCCATAAACTTAATCCTAATTAACTAGAGCCACTGAACTAGAAGACAACCAGATCATGTCGTGCTTACCAACATAACATTTGTTTAAAATATAGACGAGTCAACACCGCAAAAAGGGTCAAAAGAACCTTAATTAATTTGGGAAGTACTCAACAAGATCATGTCGTGCCCACCGACTAAAGTTAAAAAGAGGAGTCAAAGACAAGGGTCGGCGAATGCCAAGGTCTTAGGAGTCAAGGTCAAGGGGAAGGCTTTAGCAAAATCAAGAACTCTCTTTTGCAGAAAAGCTTACTATAAGTGAATCCTTACTTTCAATATTTTTAATTCAGATTAGTAGCTCATATACTCTAGATTATTCTATTCTAGAGCAAACATGTTTTTTTTTATACCAACTCTCTTTCCTCAAAAAACATATTTCATCATTTACTACGATGAAGGTCGTGAATCGGTCTCCTTCTCCGAGAAGCAACGGCGATCCGCGAACCGATTCAAAACCCATTTGGGGATCCCTAACCACACGACATATGTAGCACTTAAGCTTGCATATATCAACCCCCTCCTTTCTGCCCAAAACGGGATCGGGGTCCATCGCCAAGCACCGAGAGCACGCGATTACTCCACCTCCCTACCCCGTCCTAATGACAGTTTGACCAGTAGGGGTGGGTACATGCTACTTCCCGCCATCTCCACCTCCCGGTCGCGCGGTTGTCCGTTTTCGATTTGGCACACCCCCAAGATCGCTTCTGGGGCATGTGGCCGATTAGTTTCATCTGACCTGGGGTGACCGCCAATCAGACGCGTGCCATTGACCCAAACGGCCTCAGCGCAACATGCGTTCAAAAAGTCCCGATTTCACTCAAAGCCAAACAACGGGACGGTCCTTAAACGACCAACACGGGACAAGCACGCCTAGGTATCCTAGGCTTTTCAACCTACGTCCGTCCGATCTCAAATTCATCACTACAGTTCTTTCTTTTTCCGAAAACAAAAACCCTCTTCTCAAATAAAACATTTTGATAAAAAGCTTAACTAATTGCCGAGGGGTAAGCATCACTAAGCATTTTCGAAATGAAACAAAGTTATCAAGGACGGTATTGAAATAAACAAGGATGGTAATGCAGCAATTAGGTTATCACTCAACTCCTAATTACTTAATGCAACATAGCATAGACATAAGTGATATAAAACTTTTAAAAACATCAAGGAAGGGTTTAATGTAACCGGGCTTGCCTCGTATTTGCGTGGAAAAGTTAGATTCTTAACGAGATCACCCGAGTCATACTTGACCTCGATATCACTGGTGGATGGATCTTCAAGCTCGACCATCATGAACCATCTCACTCTCGTATACTCTACGCCGTAGATGATGATGCACGCTTTAGCATGATGAAGTATAAATATGATGCTTGATGGATGCATGAAATGATAAACACTTGAGTACAACTTTCCTTCACGATAAAGTTGCAACCCAACAAAAACCAACTTGTTGAACTACTCTACAAGATATCATCACCATTGCCTAAGGAGTTCTCAAGGACCACTTAATTGTGGTATGATCCAAGTTTCACAAAACAATCCCAAAGCACACATCAAACCTAGGTCATTTATACTAACTACTCTCTTTTTTTTTCTAATTAAACAAATAAAGCATAAAATAGAAAATAATTTAAACATTTCAAAATGACTCCAAACTTTTTTTTTTTTACAAGTAGATCACATCATAAAACAGCACCAAATAAATTTTCATGATTTTTGAATAAATAGAATAATTATTAAAAATCAAGGAAGATGCATTTTTCAATTAAAATTTGTATTTTTAAATCATGCAAGAACTACTCAAAATCAAGGTTTCAAATTTTTCATGGGTAAACATACTCTTGGGAAGGCTACACAAAAATTTTCAGAATTTTTGAATAAGTATATGAATTTATATGAAATTTACAAAAACGGATACTATTCATTGAATAAGAAATGAATAAAACACATTTATAAAACAAAAAGGCTCGGGTCCTATTGGCCCGACACCATGCTTAGCCCATTATCGTTTCTAGGCAGGCCGGTCCATTATCGTGCCCGGCCCGGCATCGTTGGCCCGGGCTTCCAAAGGAGCTCGCCGCGACGACGCTGGTGCTCGCCGCACGCGCGGCGCGACCATGTTCCGTGCCGACGATGCAGCGATTGAAAAAGGAAAGCATGAGCATGGCGAGTAGCTCACCGCGATGATGGGACGCTAGCTGGTCGGGTCGAGGCGCGGCGGAGATGATCGACCGGGCGGGGAGGGCGGCAAGACGGCACGGCTGCCTACCCGCCATGGCCGGCCGGACAAAGGAGCACATCTGGACGTGACTACGGGTGCCAAGGAGGAGCTAAAACACGAAGAAAGGCAACCGGACGCCACCGGAGAGGACCTGAGAACAAATAGTAGATCTCGAGGCGCTTCCACGGCCGCTGAGAAGAAACGATTTGAGGGCGAATCCCAAGGGCGGAAGGGATTGCGGCCGGCTCGTGAGGAGGTGTGTAAGAAGATTGCGAAGGCAATGGAGTGCTCAATCGCGACGATTTGGGCTCAATGGCGACGGCGCAGTCATGGGCGCGAATCTCGACGGCGCTTTGGCCGGTCAAGCGAGGAAGACGGCTTTACGCCGGGCGTATCTGGCCACGCGAGGCGGTGTGCGGAGTTGACTCAAAAGAACCGCGAGGGAGGTGGCGAGGCTTTTAGCAAAATGGAACGAGCGGGGATGGAGCGACGACGGCGCGAACACGCGCGGCGGGCGGCGGTATCTTTAACGGCGGCGCCGGGCGGCGAGAAAGAGAAAGAGAGAGAGTGGGAGAGCGAACGGGGAGAGGGATAAGAAGAGGAGCGCCCAGAGCTTCTCGACGTGCCAGTGGCCGGTGGCCACGCTGTCGTGAAGACGCCGACGCCCAATGCGGACGGCGACGGCAAAGTGACCGGCATGGGCAACCCTGTGCCGGCATTTGAAAGCACCCAAACCCTACCTTTCGGATTTTTGCAAATTACTTCCAAAATTTGAACTGAACTCGAAAAACTCTAAAAAGCAACTTGGCTTAAAATTTCAAGATCTACAATTTTCACAATTGGAAGATTTTCAAATTCTGCCTCTAAATATGACTTTTGAAAAGGGGTCAAAAGGGATAAATTTGAATTCAAAATTACTTTTAAAATTACTCAAAAACTTGAAAAACTTTGTACATATCTTTTTGTTCATCAAGAAAAGATCTACAAAGTAGCTTCCGGAAGTTTTGCCAAATTTTGCTTAGATTTTGAAATAACGAAAAAGGGGATAAAGAAAGGTTAGGGTTTAGGGTTTCCGACAAAAGGGTAACCCCGGATTTTGATTCTTTTCGCCTCTTCGACCGACAACGTGATCAAGCATAAAAAGAAGCTTATTTTTGTCCAAACCATGGCTTAGCTGGTAAGTAACACAGGGGTGTTACAACTTTGCTCGCAGGAAATTGAGTCACCGACCACCTCTTCACCACGTCTTCACAAGGGATTGTTGGTTCCGCCTCTTGCAACTGGCCAGCCAACAATAGCTATGCCCTTCTACTAGCTCAACGCCGCCGAGTGGTGGCTACAATCACGTCCGCAAGTGTCGGATCCTTTCCGTAGCGGGTTTGACTCCCAGGGTTGCTCGTCACCTGGGAGATCCGGAAGGAGTGGAATCGCAAGACTTGTGGACGCAACGCACAAACGTCCATCCAACTAATTTTTTGCTAGAGTTCAGTCCGAGGCATACGAGTGGTGTGCTATTGGTTTCCATTGTCTCCGCAACGCTGCTTGCCGTAGTCTAGTAGGCGCCCCTAGCTCTGCCCCGTGGCACAATTGTTATTGCCTTAGTACATCGAAATAGCTCCATCGTTTTAGTCGGTGATTCATGTTTTAGTGTTGCATGTAGTGCGCTTTGGCACCTCGCCATCATCCACTATAGGATGTGTTTGAATTTCCACTTCCCTTTAATGCAGAACGTGCAATGCACGCTTTCAAAAAAAGGGAACATCACTTTCCATTTTCATTCCGTCCGGCTAGAACATTGCTTCATTTTGTCCTTCAGGCAAATTAATTGACATTGTTCTTCATATGTACTCCCTCTTTTTTTAAATTATAAGTCGCTTTGACATTTTTTAAGTACATTCAGTTTACTATGCATCTAGTGTAATTATATATCTAGATATTAGCAAAATGGAACCAAAAAAAAGTTAAATTGACTTATAATTTGGAATAAAGGGAAAATCTTACTTTGTTAGACGGTATAACTCAATTCTAATACCATATTTTCCATTCCTCTTTTAGTGCAAGTTTGTGGTTCTTGCATGACGATACATTTGTCATTCACGAGATACCACTCTCTAAACTCACACAGCAACACATGGTGTATTGATCTACAGTACTTGTTTATGTGACCAGGGGAAGGAAGGGGAGAGACGGTGTTGCACCGCCTGCCAGGCAGGCATATATCGCTTTTGTTAACACTGTAGGTAGATCTCCTGACCGTTCTGGAGAACCAATAAAAAGTTTGGAAAACGCAGCAGCAACAAACGACGGGATGCATCTACGGAGGGCCAAGGAATGCATGCATGTCGGAAATACTTGCAAACAGAGCTGGTCCGCGTATCACATCCAGACACGTCGATCGATCTAGCTGTGCGCGCGCGTGATTCTCACCGGTCCCAGAACCAGAGCCCCTGGCCTCCTTGCCCAGCGGCCAGCGGCACAGCAACCCCACAAAACCCATCACACACGGACGGGACAGGCGGACTAAAAGGGAGACGCGCCAAGGACAGACTGAGAGTGGCTTGCTGCTGGCGAATCCAATCCTCTGGACGTCCCGGGAAGAGATTAGGTACACGGTAGAGAGAGTAGCTAGCTAGCTAGAGATAGAGAGGCCAAGGAAGCTAGGGCCAGGATGAGAGTGGCGGTGGTGGGCGCCGGCGTGAGCGGGCTGGCGGCGGCGCACGAGCTGGCGAGGAGCGGCGGCGCGAGCAGGGTCACCGTGTACGAGAAGGAGGACTACCTCGGTGGGCATGCCAGGACCGTGGCCGTCGAGGACCCCGGATGCCGCCGGCGGCACCGTGCACCTCGACCTCGGCTTCATGGTATTCAACCGGGTACGTCGTTGTTTTCTTCTCGTGTGCGCTGCGGCGTGTCCACGGGCATTCTGTGTCATCGGCATGAACATCTCTCTCCCGCAGCTCCTCCCTTATAGGCGCGCGCATCTTTGTTTTCGATTTAGCCGAGCGTTTTCCATTCTGTCTTCCTCTGCGTGTTCCATATATATTTATTCTTCCTGTTCATGCATGGTTTGCAGAACTAGCATATAAATATGTGGATTGATTGAGGTTATTCACTTGAAGGTTAATTATCGTTCTAGGATGAGTTGCTCGATTATAAGATGCAAATGAACCATCGAGCTAGCAATTCATAATGATCTAATTATAGTCCTCTGTTTGGCACCGACGGTGTGTTTTTTTTTTCTTTTTTTACCAAACGGACCTTCTGAAAATAGCTTCATCAATGAAGCTCCTTAAATCATGATGAATGGGACGGCATGAAACTAAAAATAGTAACTTTTGAAGTTACACCTTAATTACAATTATGCGCTCTCTATGGGATTCTATATATTGGAAAATGTTTTAAAAGAACCTATATATATATACAAAGTTGTTTTTCAGTTTTAGCTACTTCACCGAGGAAGGTGCTCGTAGAGTTTTTTTTTTTTTAAAAAAAAAAAAAACTTGACTGGTGATCAGCGTTAAACGAGGACTAAACAATATGCATGCGACCCGGGAAAGGGTGCGTGCGATATCGAGGCGACGTGGAGGCAGCAGTGGCCTTACAAGCTCACGTGGTCACCAGCAAAACGCGAGAGCCAACGCCATACAATTTCCTGGCTTGGGCCCCTTTTAATTTCTAGACATCCATATCCCACGTGTAGTACTGTATTTTGTCAGAAAGACCATGTACCATACTATATTCTAAGACTTGTCAGTTGTCCGGTAGCTGGCTATACTATTACAACTAGATTATTATTACGTACTACTTATTAGCGTGGGTATTAGGAGTGCTGTCGGCCTCACTTAGCATCTCTGTGTGCCCCTCTTCCTGTCCATACATACATTTATTTAGAATCTATATATTGCCGTACTTCATCCGTTTCAAAACATAGAGGATATTAAGATTATAAAAGAGCAAGTTCAAATCATAATAAAACCTCATAAAATGGTTATAAATACTTGCTGAAATCAGCACCTCATCAAATGGAATGAAGTGAGTAGTAAGGTAGTGTTTGGTTGGGGACATAGATCATATATCCTAGACGGATGTATGATGGAAGACATGTACAGCTTTAGATGAGATAGTACATGTTGATTGTTTGGTTATTTGTACATAATGATATGATACATGTTTTTTTTTGTTTGAATGGTTGTGGTCCATCCAAGAATTTTAGATGTATATTGCACAAATTTGCAATTTGTTATTACGAATGCTTTAGTGACCCACAAGATTTGGACTATTCAAATTACCACACATGTTTTTTTTTTCACCTTGCACATGTTAGTGCTAGTTTAAACATCTCCTTAGATGTACTTTCCCATATCAAGTAACAAACACAATGCAAAATGTGTATTCAAAACAAGTTTGATAACAACACATGCGCCATTGTACTTTGTGTATCATCGGCATCAACCTCAGTCAAATCCAGGGTTTGAGAGGGTGCCAAGCTAGTTAGAGGAAAAGTCAAGGAAGTAGGCTAACACGATGACTCGATAGGTAGTGGACAAGACGACAAAAGTGATTCAACCGTGGGTGACCAAGAACCAATGGTTTGAGGCCGAGAAGATAATACTAAATCTGTCACAAATTATAAGACGTTTTGACTTTTCTAGATACGTTATTTTTAATGTGTATCTAAACATGGTGTACATTTATGTGCATGTCAATAAACTTATCTAGAAAAGCCAAAACGTTTTTTTTTTACCAACTAAAAGCCAAAACGTTATAATTTAGTACGCATGTAACGCACCGGTCTGAAGTCATGGTTTGCAAGCACCGTGATGACTCCGGGCGCCGCTTCTAGGGCGCTCGACTTCGCCATGGATGGTCCTCCATGGCTGGAAGAAGCGCCCGAGCAAAGGGCAACTGAGGGGCGGCGGTGAGTTGGATCGCGACGGGGTGAGAACAAGACGTGCCACAACCGCCGCAAAGGAACAATTCGGCGGCCCAAGGCAGAGCAACGGCTTCGATTTCTCTCTCGCTATGTGGTCAAGTGGTCGGCGCGAGCAACGGCCACTCCGCTCCGATCGGCCAAGCCACACGAGCAACCAAGTGGGATCCACTCCACGCCGCCCATGCCCGTGCGGTTCGGCCGGTTCGTTTGGGTGTGTTTGGTTGTGGTGCCAATCCTAGCATGGCTAGCCCATCCTAGCATGGCTAGAATGAGCCCGGCTAATTCTAGCTATCATGGGTTTGTTTGATTGTTTTTGGTTTTGTGGCTCATTGTAGCCCGGTTAAGAGATTGAAGTGTTTGGTTGCCTGGCTAGAGTTGCATATGGTCACCTATTTCTCGAACCGGTAAGTTCACCTCCTTTGCGTCATTTTACCGAACATGTGTGCTGCCATGGCGATTCTGTGCAAGTCAGAACCAGCACCGCCCTGCAGCACCAGCGTCGTGGAGGAACGCCGTCGGGTGACATTGAGAGGGCACCAGCGAGCTGTGGTGGGCGGGGCTTGTGTAGGAGGGCACCATCCAGTTGATGTAATGCAACACTAGCTCAAACACGAATCAAATAAACCAACTGATGGTGTTGGGGAGTCTAGGAACGGCCAAGATCGTTGCCTCGGAGAATTACTGAAATTCGATCGATCATCCATCAAATCAAATTATCCAGCTCGGTCTCAGGGAGAGGGACCAAATGGTCGGCCGGCACCGGCGCTGCCACCACCGGCAGCAGCAGCGCCGCCGGCGTCGGGTCTAGGAGGCTCAGGTATTGCTTGATGGCGTGGAAATGCCATGGGACGAGCAAGGTAAGGAACGGTAGGGGAACTTGTCCTGCGTGAAGCAGGCGCACGTTGTTGCCGGCGTCGGCGTACCCAAAGAAAGTCGGCGGCAGAGTCGGCACGATGTCCCGGTCGACGATGACACGCTGCACCGAGACGTGGCGCTGCCCGCCGACGAGCTCGTCACAGAACGCCTGGTTGCCGACGCGGGCCCCCGCAAACGTCACGGCTCTGACGGCCACTCCGGCCAGCGCCGCAGCCGTGGGCTCCGCGGACGTCGTGCGCGCGCCGCCCAGCAGCAGCAGGTGACCGCGGTGGCGCTCTCGACGTGGACGTTCCTCCTCACCACTGCGACCATCACGGACGCGCAGCGGAAGGCGGAGCATGCCGGCTGGGCCTGGACCGAGCGACGCTCCTCCTCCACCTCCAGCTTCGCCTCCTGGGACGCCGGCCACCGAGCTTCGCCTCCCGGGACGCCGGCGGGCGCTCCTCCTCCCACCTTCGTCGGGAGCTCGAAGGATGGGGGCTCTGCCGGCCGTGGCGAGCGGGATGGCCAGGCGTGGGCGGGATGGCCGCGAGCTCCACCCCCGCGGCGGGATGGCCGGGCGCGCGCCGCGCGGGCGAGATGGCCGGGCGCGGGCGGGGCATCGGAGAAGGACCGTGACCAAGCGGTGACACGAGCCCGGGCCGCAGCCAGGCGTAGCCCGGCCAGGATTGAATCGCCACCCCGGCGGTTCGTTCCTGGCAGTTGGCGGTTCGTTCCTGGCAGTGCTAACTGGGCCCGAAACGTGTACGGATGACCCAACTGGGAAGTGCTCCAGATCGAATTTCAGCAAACCAAACACCCGAAGGGAGCCCAACGTAGCACCGCCAGCCCAAATTTCAACAACCAAACACACCCCTTTGTCTTCGTGGGCGCCCCCATGCCCGTGCACCTCAGGTGTTCGTCATAATGCCTGTGACTGTGAGGCACACCGAACGTGTACTCCTACCCTCCTCCGCGCGGCGATCAATGGCGCTAAAGTGCAGCGTTGTGGACCGGCAGGAGTCGGCGAAGTGCTCCCCATGAGCCCAAGGTTGACTGCCGTGCGCTCGACCTCGTAGGCGTTGCCACTGCCAAGGAGGTCGAGAAGAAAGGTTTGGCGAACCGCACCAAGATCTGGACCATCCTCAACGAGCTGAGCAACAGCAACCACGGTTAGTGTCAGATTCAGCCTCGAGGTTATGCCTGACCACCAGCAGTTCTGTTCGTCGCTTCAACTCTAGCAGTCTGGCTTTGCTCTCTCCTGGTCTGTAGATATGCCAATAGTGACCGGTACTATTCTCAATTCTTTAATTTCCGCAAAACAAGCTGCCTGTTGGCAAACTATCTGAAAAGTAGACTACATTTAACTTTCTAAATACTCTGCAAAATTACACTTTACTACCTATAGGTTGGTCAGTGGACATATTTGACAGGAACTGAACTGACAGGTCACACTTGCATATGACCAGTGCACATTAGTTAACTTATTACAGTATATATGGCTAATCTTGGGCTAGCTGTATTATATGCAAGAGAGCAAAACTGCACATCTACTGGCTAAGCAAAAAAGATGATCGCACATGATTGGACTATGTATCTACCTCACAGAACAATTGACTTGCATGATCATGAAACAAAACTAACATAGGTGGCCTGCATGTCAGTGGCATAGTACGGCAATGGACGTCGTGATCTGCAGTGAGCATATTAGTCTGTTTATAAGGCACACAGCCCTAACGAACCTCACATCAGTGTCCTGCCTACATGGCAAACACAACATTGTTTGGAGATAAAATGCTACACCTCATTATGTTCCATAGAAAAGTGACACAGTAGAGCTCCTTGGTCAACTTGGCAAGATGTGCAGATAAGTGGACTGATAACTTAATAATTGTATAGTTTTCTATTAGTTTTACCAGTAAGTGACAAATTTGTGGATTTGCCATGATTTTCAATTTTGGCCAGTGGTACACCAATTACGACAAATTGGTACGCCGTTTGAATTTATTTGTTGCAAATATTGTTTCATTTGTATACCATAGAACTTGTGACATATCAATGCACTAAATTTCAGGTTACATACCCAAACATGCTGGAATGGTTTGAAGGGCTCGGGGTGGACATGGAGATATCTGACATGTCCTTCTCAGTGAGCACACAATTGGGGACCAGCACCAGCAGATGCGAGTGGGGCAGCAGCAATGGCATCTCAGGCCTCTTTGCACAGAAAAGCAATGCACTCAATCCTAGTTTCTGGCGCATGATTCGTGAGATACTCAAGTTCAAGAACGATGCTCTCAAGTGATAATACATCTCATCTCATTCCGAAATAACTATCATTAACCATGGTGCCACTGCATCGTTTACTTACAACTAATATATAATAACCCATAACTGATGTTTGTTTTTGCAGGTACTTGGAGGACCATGAAAACAACCCTGATATGGACCGGAATGAGACTCTCGGGCAATTCATTCAGTCTCATGGATATTCTCAGTTCTTCCAAGAGGCTTACCTTGTACTCCTCTGTTCTCTATTTGTCTATATGTTATAAGTTTGCAGCAAATTAAAATGGCATATTTTCTTTTCTGCAGATCCCAATCTGTGCATGTATATGGTCATGTCCATCGCAAGGAGTGTTGGGATTCTCTGCTTTCTTTGTGCTCTCATTCTGCCATAACCATCATCTTCTTCAGGTGAACAAGCTTGCTAATTAGGCTGACTACTTTTCTGCTATGAATGCTAATTTTTTCTCTTGCATTTTAACTGTGCATTCAGTTGTTCGGTCGCCCCCAGTGGCTCACTGTGAAGGGTCGTTCGCACTCCTATGTGCACAAGGTGCTGTCCTGTAGTCCCTTTTCTCTCTTCACCCCCCTTATAGAAGAATAAATTGAAAAAAAAAATGATTGATCAATTCAAGTAGTGCACACCAGCAGGTAAGGGAGGAGTTGGAAAGTATGGGTTGCCAAATTAAAACCAGCTGCGAAATCAAATCTGTTTCAAGTTCTGAGGGAGGTACTGCTAATGCAAGCTCTCTATGCAGAATTCTTCTGATTATCATCTGGTAACTAATCGAAAACAAGTGATCAGTATTGTTTTGTTTACCTCAGGTTTCAGGGTTACAATGTTTGATGGTTCAGAGGAGACTTATGACAGAATCATATTTGGTGTCCACGCACCTGATGCTCTAAAGATTCTAGGAGCTGAAGCAACACACGATGAATTGAGAATCCTAGGAGCTTTTCAGTATGTCTACAGGTAATGCATGCTATGCTCCTACAGATCTAGGTTTGCTTGGTTGGATCTGATCTCTATCTGCACCTTCACTGCAGTGATATATACCTCCATTCCGATAAAAGCTTGATGCCACGGAGTTTGTCTGCTTGAGTTCCTGGAACTTCCTGGGCACGACAAGCAAGGGGGTTTGTGTAACCTACTGGCTAAATCTGCTTCAGGTAGTTCAACATAGATAACAGCAACTAGCAATTTATTGTTGCTTAATAATATATGTATGTATATAGCACTATATACTTTGATTAATAGATCCTTATTGGAATATTTTCTAGAATATAGAATCTACAGGCAGGCCTTTTCTGGTGACTCTGAATCCTCCTCATGTCCCAGACCACGTCTTGCTTAAATGGTACACTAGCCACCCTGTTCCATCTGTGGCTGCCGCAAAGGCTTCTCTTGAGCTTCATCGCATTCAAGGAAACAGAGGAATTTGGTTCTGCGGGGCATACCAAGGTAAGTTACTCCATCACTTAACCTTTAGTAATACATACATGGCTTGCATCAAGGACATTCAAAACGCTGAAAGACATACATGGCTTGCATCAATTAAGCTAGTGTGTCTGTTTTATTTCAAAATGCTGTGTGGGCTGTGTGCATTCGAAATGCAGAGGTTGGAAGTGATCTCAATATAGTTGTATCAATTGATGTAATTGTTTTGAAATCAATAAAACCTTCCTTTATAAAAAACACTCTGACTTTGCGCCTTTTGCTGAAAGATAACGAAAATGGATCTTTGCTTTTGGAGAACTACAAAAGTCCAGTGTCCTACAGCGAATGAACTACTCATCTTTGCTGCAGTACACTAGATTGTGTCTTGCAGAAAAAAAAAAGGCATGCTTTTGTAGCATCCAACAATAAATAACAGTTTTTGGTGCTTTCATTAAAAGGCACTAAAGTGTTCTCTAGCAAAATCTGCCAACTATTTGTAAGCATATCAGCAGTTAGAACACTGTGATTAGTTCTGAAATTTATTTATCATCTGATTGGATAACAGGTTATGGATTCCATGAAGATGGACTCAAGGTACTGTACTAAAATCTGTGACACAAACCTGGCTACCAATGTTTGGATGGGATTTTTACTTTTGTGGTTCCATGTACAAGTACAGAGTATGTTGGATAAATGCAATTTCCAATATGACATAGGAGTTGATGCATGCCTGCAGGCTGGGAAAGCTGCAGCTCAAGATTTGCTTGGTAAGGAGAGTGGCCTTTTGGTGAACCCAAAACAGATGATCCCATCATGGTCTGAGGCTGGGGCGTGTCTTCTGGTAGCAAGATTTCTTGGTCAATATGTATCTGTCGGCAACTTGGTGTGAGTTGTTCAACCAATTGACCAATATATATCACAAAAATGTCTAATTGTGACTCCTCTGACTTGATTAATTCTGTCTAGCTTGCTTGAAGAAGGAGGCAGTATGTTCAGTTTTGGTGAAGTGAACAAACAATGCCATGTCAAATCTGTCCTGCGAGTACATGACCCCATGTTTTACTGGAAGGTTCTCTTTTCTCTTCTCACGATTCTGGCCCACTACTTTTGCTGGCTCTGAACTCTCATGGCAATTGAAGTACATTCTTCAGGTTGCAACTGAAGCAGACCTTGGCTTGGCAGACGCCTACATTAATGGTTATTTCTCATTTGTAGACAAGAGAGAAGGTCTTCTAAATCTTTTTCCTGGTAAGATCTTACAATCTAGATAGTTAAGTCAAACAATTGACACATGTTTTTAGGGATAGAATTGATACATGTGCATTTTTTAGAACAGGGGATATATTAATATCCCAATCTGTGCATCGACCGATGCATATAGCTGAAATTGGTACATGTGCATAGAGACAGTCCTAATTACTTGCACATATATGGTGTTGTTTCCTGTCTAATTTTGGATTACATCTATGCTACAGATTCTCATTGCAAACAGGGACGCAAACAAGAGTAGTAGCAGTGCTGCCAGTAAAAGGTTAGTTCCCTCCAAATTTCTCCATTTTTAAAACTAAAATCAAGCAATATATATAAACTCTACTAATACTAAATTCTACAATCAACTCTAAGGATTTCCTTCAAAAAAACTGCTAAGTAATTATCTACAAATGTAATTTGTATGGTCGTCAGGGGTTGGTGGACACCCCTGCTATTGACAGCTGGGGTTGCCTCCGCTAAATACTTCCTGCGTCACATATCAAGGAAAAATTCTGTCACACAAACACGTCAAAACATCTCTCAACACTATGATCTGGTCAGTAATGCACACTTCTCATTCTGCTTTAGGCTCCTCGCTATGTTTACAATACCTATGAAATATTTTCCTCATTCATAATGCCTCCAAAAATTAGCACAAAGTCATTTGCTTTTCTCTCGGTTGACTGGCAATTTTGTTTCTCCTTTTGCATTCATTATTTTTTTTCTTATGTTCATGCAGAGTAATGAATTCTTCTCGCTTTTCCTGGATCCATCAATGACTTACTCTTGCGCCATCTTCAAGGTTTGTGTTGTGATCAACTGGCTAGTGTCACTCGTGTTCAAGAGAGAAAAACTAGTGCCACTCGTCTCAACTTGGTCTTCCATCCTGTAAACAAAGTACTCTAGTACCATGAAGTACTGATTCTTGATATGTTTCTTAGTTTTCGCGGAGGACTAGATCCAATAACCGGTGGTCTATGGTTGAGCGATATTGCACACCATCATTTAGCTATTGCTATTCTTTTTCCTGATCGCTGGTCATATGTATAGGACCAATTGGGGTATTGGTCATGGACTTAAAGATATTTTGGAGGCTCATAAGGGCCCATTTACAGGACAAGGCCATAAAGGTCTCTATGAAATCCTAACAACGTCATGGCATGCTCAATTATCTCTTAACCTAGCTATGCTAGGCTCTACAACTATTGTTGTAGCTCATCATATGTACTCTATGCCCCCCTATCCATACCTAGCTACTGACTATGCATGCCTTATATGGTAGACGGAGGATGAAAGCTTAGAGGCGGCCCAGCTACGGAAAGTTTGCCTCTTAATCCATAAGGTATAACATACCGAAACTGTCAATTTAGTTAATATTGGTCTTGTAATGAATAATTTCATATATATTCATGGCTTCAAGCATGCCTGATAGGTTGGATCACCAGTACACTGCATGCTGAAAGTACCAGTTTAGTTAATACTGGTCTGATAGTAAATACTTGCATTTATATTCATGCATACATGTGTATTATGATTAGATGGATCACCAATGTGCTTCATGCCAAACCGATCGTAGGCTAAAGTGGAGCGAGATCACCACGTTCTTGAGATTGGTTGTGGCTGGGGCAGCTTAGCAATCCAATTGGTGAAGCAAACTGGTTGCAAATACACTGGGATCACATTATCAGTGGAGCAACTGAAATATGCACAGAGAAAAGTGAAAGAAGCTGGCTTAGAGGTTAGTGTGAATCAGTAGCCCTTCTGTTCCGCTAATGATTATTTTAGTTGAGTTTTATTTTCTTTAAAAACTGTTGACATTTAAAAAAAACTGTTGACATTGGTTATGCATGGCAGGACCACATAAGCTTCATGTTGTGTGATTACCGCCAAATACCAACTAGCCGCAAATACGACAGGATCATCTCTTGGTTAGTACTAGTAGTAGCTGTATATATGTATTTAATTGATTTCTTGCAGTGTGGAGACTGCAATATATATTAGTTAAATATTTATTTAAGAACATAGCATAGCAGCTACCTGATACATATGACTGAAATATATAACAAGGCAGCTGATGCATGCATGAAAATGTGTTGTTGGTTCAGCGAGATGATCGAAGGTGTTGGGCACGAATACATGGACGATTTCTTTGGCTGCTGCGAGTCCCTTTTGGCTCAAGATGGCATATTTGTCCTGCAGGTATCTATATTCTATACACGTAATGAACTTTCTATATGCATCGCCGTAGACTCAACTGGATGATTTGTGATCGACTACCTTGCACGGATGTAGTTCATCTCAATCCCAGAAGAACGGTATGAGGAATACAGGCGCAGCTCAGACTTCATCAAAGAATACATCTTCCCCGGGGGTTGCCTGCCTTCATTGGCCCGGATCACGTCTGCCATGTCTGCAGCATCAAGGCTCTGGTACACGACATCTGTCGCCAATCATCTATATATTCGATCCCTGCTGATTAACTATAGTATATGATGATCCAATATTTTGGAGTGCAGCATCGAGCACCTTGAGAACATTGGGTACCATTACTACCCAACGCTGATACAGTGGAGGGACAACTTCATGGCCAATAAGGAGTAAGTACACAGTATAACTCGCTACTAAACTACCAGTGCAGGCTGATGCTGCCATATAGCATACATGTATTTCTCATTGTCTTAATATATGATGCTGAAAGAGAATGCAATGTGTATGATTATTTATATTATTGATATTATTAACAAGATTATAAATGTTGCTCCGATCCTCTCTGCAGTGCAATTTTGGCCCTGGGCTTCGATGAGAAATTCATCCGCATATGGGAATACTACTTCATATATTGCGCCGCTGGTTTCAAGTCACGGACACTTGGGAATTACCAGGTACTTACACGAACAACTACGTCTGTTCATGGATTTATACCAACAAGTAAACGTAAACCTGAATACAAATGGATTCCATATTTGCAGATTGTGTTTTCTCGCCCTGGCAACGATAAACTGGGCGACAACGGCGATCCTTACGCAAGCTTTCCGGCAGCTAATCAAGATAGCTAGCTAGCTAACGCGTCTACGTATATACACGTCATACTACGCGATATTTTTTTGGGAGGGATATTTGTGTGATTATTCATCATCAGCAGTTCAGCACTATAGCAGCCATCATTATTCATTCCGTCAATTCAATTCCGGTCACATGCATGTATGAATGTGTGAACTGAACAATGCAATAATGCAAGGATTTATTTGAATTTGAATAGACATATATATATTTGGTGCGTGGTAGCTGGATCAGTCGGAGCAACGAATTCGTGATCCAATTGAACACGCAGTACTGTACTATGACTGTGTCACTAACAGATTGTACTTGCAACGGCGGATCAGTCCATTGCTTCGATCCATTTTGCCGTTCCATCACTTTCAGTTCGCCCAACGCCCCCAATGACTTGTCTAGGCACATGGCCGGCTGGGACGCACGAGATTCGAGCATTCACTTTCACTCGAGATATCTGTACCTGTATTGTGTTTGTGTGCCCAAGAACGTAACATGCGTTATTGCGTTGCATCAATGAAGTGTTACCGGTGCAGTAACTCCGTGTGAAGCACCGTACAAGTAGCGCCACGACGTGCACATGCCATTCATTAAGCCAGCACCAGTAGTACAACTCATCTCTTATAGGACGCGGGGACACGTGTACACCTCTCGGCATTCAGGTTCAGAACCTCCACCTCGTATATATCCATCGGCTAGAAAGCAGCAGCAGCAGCAGAAGCAGAGAACGAGCTAGACAGACATGCCGGGGCTCACGACGATGCTGGCAGTGGCATTGCCATGGGCATCATCGTCACCGGTGCCACCGGTGAAGCTTTGCTTCAGCAGCAGCAGCAAGAGGACGGCGAGCACGATGCCACTGGTCAACAAGAAGCGCTCTGCTGCTTCGTCGGCACACCTCCTCGGCCGCGGCCGTGGCCTAAGGGCAGCGACGGTAACGGCACCCGCCTTTTGCGATGACGAGCGAAAGGAGGAGCTGGTGTGGCGCCTGGAAAAGGACGGGTGGGTGGAGGAGCAGATGCTGTCGCTGCTCACCCCCGTGGACGAGGCATGGCAACCCGCCGATCTCCTGCCCACCTTCGCCGCCGCCGCCGAGGAGCAGCGGACCCAGGTGGCGGAGCTCCAGGCCCGCGCGGCCGGCTTGCCCGACGAGCTCCTCGTGTGCCTCGTGGGCAACATGATCACGGAGGAAGGGCTGCCCGCGTACATGACCATGGCGAACCGGGTTGGCGTGACGATAGGCGCCAACGACACCACCGGCTGCGACGACCACGGCTGGGCGCGCTGGCTGCGCGGCTGGACCGCCGAGGAGAACCGCCACGGCGACCTGCTCAACCGGTACCTCTACCTGTGCGGCCGCGTCGACATGCGCCAGGTGGAGAAGACGGTGCACCACCTCCTCCGCCGCGGCATGAGCATGCTGGAGCAATCCTGCCCCTACCACGCCTTCGTCTACGGCGCCTTCCAGGAGCGCGCCACCTTCGTCTCCCACGCCCACACCGCCAAGCGCGCCGCGCTCCACGGCGACGCATGCCTCGCCAAACTCTGCGGGGTCATCGCCGCCGACGAGAAGCGCCACGAGGTCGCCTACACGAGGGTCGTCGCCAGGTCCTTCGAGGGCGACCCGGACGGTGTGGTGCGGGCGCTCGCGGCCGTGATGCGTGAAAAGGTCACCATGCCCGGCGAGCGCATGACCGACGGCCGCGACGACAACCTCTTCGATCACTTCTCGGCGGTGGCGCAGCGCGCGGGAGTGTACACGGCGGCGGACTACGGCGACATGGTGGAGCACTTCGTGCGCAGGTGGAAGGTGGCGGAGCTCGAGGGATTGACCGGCGAGGGGCGGCGCGCGCAAGACTTCGTGTGCGGGCTGCCGCGCAAGATCCGCAGGATGGAGGAGCTGGCCCACGACCGCGCGGCCCAAAAGGAGGCCCAATCCGTCAGCATCAGCTGGGTGTTCGACAGGCCCGTCCGTCTGCACTGAAGGAAAGTTGAAGGCCAACCCAATCCTCATCAACTGAAGAAGTCCCAATTACTTCTACTACTACTACTGAAGCGTTGGAAAAGCCAGGCATTGTACCTTATAATTGTAACTGAGCTTGGCTACATATGAAGTGTACAACTATAATAACTGTGCAGCTCTGAGATCACAAACTATATATACATATATAAGGCCTAGTAAGTTTCTGTGATGAATAAAGCTTGAATAATTATACTATATTATATATAAGAATGAAACTGTTGTTAGCCTCTTGTTGATTTGCAGAATTCATTTGGTCCCAAGGACCGATTTCAACCGTGCAACTATATGTTTACATGTATAAATGACTGAGTGTAGTGTAAGCTGCTAAAAAATCAGACCCACCCATCCATCTACAGACAAATCATACCTCTGACAATACAACACCTTTACAGGTTCATTACTTGTATTTCTCCATGTTCATTACTTGTATTTCTCCATTATCCTTCGGGCCTCTTCAACAGGGTCTTCCGATGGGTCGCCCATTGCTTCATCCAACCTAGAGCCGGATGTGGCCTCCTTTGGGTTCATAGCCAGGAAACCAAGATATATGAGGCCCATCATTGCCTGCAACCACAAGAATCATCATTTGGTGGTTTCAGGTACCATCAAAACTGAACTACAAAAGACTGGATGTCAAATGGATGGTCTTTAGCTCTCGTAAATTATTGGAAGTGCAGGGTACATTTGCTATTTGTCAAATGATTACAGCTACTACATGACTAAATGTTATTCATTATTGAACATAGCACATTGATCATAAATGGCAGGAGAATTATACCACAAATGTTGTGATTGCTTACCAGAACAAATAATGCAGTGGATACAACAGATTTAACAAGGAAAAGGGCGACTGCCCCAGCAGCAAAGGTGACGCCTATCCTAGCAACTGGTCGTGGAACTGAACCCTGTCACACATAAGAGGGGATAATCAGTCCAATTTCAACTCTTAAAGAAAAAGCAGAAGTAGAGTTTCTTGTTGTCAGTACATTTCCTTGAGATCAAAGTTTCAGGAAAAAAAAAATCTTCAGAGCTAAGACGAGGGTAGCTTAAGCGATAAGAATGGCCAAGGAATACATACTGGGACAAGATTACTTCCTGCCTCCACAGCATCGTTACCAACCCTCCAAGCCGTTTGAACAGCTGTCATCATATTATATGTATAGTGTTAAGAGAATAGCAGAATAAGTTTTTATATATATTTCATTGTTAAAAAACTACCAGTCAGTTTATCCTGATCCTAGTCCTAGAAGGATTAATACAGACAACAGAAGCATCCATAGAAATATATGTGACCCAACATGAGAACAGTTGGTATACAAGTATACAGATAATTTTATCAGTGATAAAATCAATGATGAGTCAGCAGGCAAGACAATATTCTGTATATGTAAATGGTGCCATTTTAGGTTAGCGTTCAGTAAAGTTTGCAGGTCATATTTGGTGCTTGGTCCTAAACCCTGAAACTGAGCACAAGAGCAGCAATACGTCCTGAGTGTTGAGAAGGGGTGGGGAAGGGAGTACCAGAATCAGATTATTATTGTGTATTTGATGTGCTAGAAAATCTAGGATAACAAATGGACAGACGTTTTGCTGACATAAGGTCTTCACCAACTAGTTTGCAAGTGGCCCTTAACCTGGCACCCTAATAATGGCACAAGTAGCGTCAATCTTAATAAATGGATATCAGGATATGGAATGGAATCACAGCACCCTGTAACATACATCAGCTGAACAAGATTTGCAAGTTGTGACCACAATCTATCGATTAGACACGCATACAAAGACACAAAGTGATGCTGCCAGGTTGAATAAATAAATTGCTTCAGTATATACTAAGTAGTTTGGTAAGTGCTAATTTTGCAGTTAGGAAGAATACTCCGCCTGCTGAAACAAAATAGTGGCATCCAATTCGACCTCGCAAGCCGCAACAACAAGAGAAGAGAAAAATACGGGGAGGTACGGTACCTCTGGAGAAATCGAACTGCGCGGAGGCGACAACGAGACGCGGCCTGTGGTGAATAGGACTAGGAGGCGGCGCCCGCCGTGGCATCTGGATGGAGATAGGGGCCGCCAACGGCGGGAGCCGAGAGGCTAAGACTCTCCGGCGGGAGGCGGCCGACGGGAGCCAGGCGGCCGCCGCGGTCATGGCCATGGCGAGGGCGGGGAGTCAGAGAGAGCCTGTGCGGTGCCGGTGCGCCGGTGCTCGGACGCCGGACGTCAGGACGGACGGAACGGAACTGGGATAGGGCTGGCCGGCTGAGCCGCTGGGCTGCCAACGAGCCGAACTCGAGCGAGCCAGCCTTGTCTGAACTTCGAGCTCGGCTGTCACTTTATTATCAGCTCGAGCCTCCGGCTGCTGGTTTATGGTGCAGTAAAAAAATGTGAATTCTTTCTCCGAACAAGAAGAACATCATGGATGCCCCCAAAAACATGGCAAAATGAGTCAGACTACTACCCAAAAACATGACACAGGAGTCAAACCAAAACATAAAACAAAAACATCAATTAAAAAACAATAATGTACTTCACCATAATTTTGTTTAGCAAAAAAAAAAAACTTAATTTCTAACCACAACAAACATGTGGAGGACAACATATCGAACAAAGTGTGAGATAGCACATTGGTTAGTCTCTGAAAAAATGAAACATCCCAAACTTCCCAAGTCTATGTTCTAACTCGATTCAAACACAACGCATACCCCTCGATGAACAACTCAGGTTTTGTGGTTGGATTGTAAATACTAAATACTATTAATGCTCTTGTATTTAAATCTGCTATAGTTATAATTAGTGCACCCCCAAGATCCCGGAACATCGTCTACTTGTCAGTGGTATGACAAAACACCAATAGCAAGTCAGACTTTACAACTTTGAATAAGCAAAATCACTACATTTTATACTTTTAATTAGCATTAGCAAGTAGCTTAGATGAACAATATATTAAACCTCCCTGTCTCCGTAGTCACCAACTCACAATAACTCTACACATTTGTGATGGTACAGGTTCAACATCCAAACACCGTGTCCATATCCAATTGGCAAGTAGTTCCAAAAAGACGAAGGGAAAAAATTTACACAAAAAGGCACATGGACTAGGACCGATTGCATTTATAATTTCCAAGCTATTTTCCAAGAACTTAAAATTTAACTGTGAAATGGAATATAATTTTTTTCTAAACGCCAATGCATAACACATGATATATTTCCTAGTAACAAAATATTGCAGAGACAAACAAAACCTTTCCCATTCTATTCCAACGTAGGACTAGCAAACTATCCTCTAAAAAAAAGATAGCCAAAGATGACAACAATTTAAATAACAAAAATACAAACATTTGTTTTTTATATAAGCTAAGTAGCATTGCTTCCTTGGGATCCCCAATCCTGTACCATATCCATAGTCCCATATGAATCACAACATAAATGAGCCAAATTTGTTTTAACCGACAAATGCTCCTGCCCAAAACAAACACCGTGCTGGGCTCTCTCCATCACTATATGTATTGGCCCATGAAGTGTGCTCTCAATGCACAAGGTGTGAGGGGTTAACCAACGTGGGACATATATATGTTGATGTTGTTTTGTGTGTGTGTGGTACGCACACTCTAAAAAGAGACACAAACAAATCCATCCTCTAGAGACACATCCAACTTACCACTTCTTTGAAGAGCATGGCGTCTCCATTTTCAGTTCCGCAGGATACACTAGTGATCAATGTAGAAGATGACAAGCAAGCCACCATTGACCAAGACCTGAGGGACATGTTCACCAAGGACGTCCAGCGCCGCCTCGAGCTCATCAAAAGGAGGAGGGGCCTGCAACCGCAGCCGCAACCTCCCCAGCCCCACCGGTGAGGCACAGTTCTTCACTTACCTCCTCCTTTATACTGAACTGTTGAGGGATATGAGTTTGAATACTAAAGTGATTTTTCCCCTAAAAATGGACTTCAGATTCCAACGTTTCTATCCGTGCTTATGTATTTTGTTTGTGCCAAGTCTAAGAATAGCAGTAATTTCAAGTAGAGAAAATGGGCCAATTAGCTTTTTTCAGTTAAGTTATAATTGCTAAGAAGAGAAAACGAGAACTCTGGTTCTAGAATGGCATGCATTTCATTCTAATATTCAACTTCAAGTATTTGTTTCGATATAATCTCCCGGTGACATAAGTACTTAATTGATTGATACTTCTAAATCCAAATATATGTTTAAAGATAGTGGCAGCCTTGAAAGCCTGACATTCAAGATAAAAAAATGTACATGCACTCTTCAGTTGCCTTGTGATGGTGTCTTTCCTCACATGATAGTTCATAATAAACTGCTAGAATTATCACATTTAGCTGCATTTTTCAGTTAACCAAACATGGTGTAGGAAAATGGTATCGCAATTAATTTAAAGAATAGCTTAGGTTCCTCTGCTGCTTCTTTAACCGACCGACACACTTCTTATTTATGTACGTGTAGTTATTTCTTTGATGTAGTGATTAGAAATGTATGATGTGTTAATTCTCTTACTAAACCCTGCATCATGTGTCATGAGACTCATGAGTTCCCTTAGTTGATGTGCTTCCATCTTTTCATTGCATTGCTCCAACGCCAGTACATTAATTTAAAGAATTGTTTAGAATCAAACCTAAGGGTCCTTCGTTTCTTCTTTAACTGGCACACTTACTCCTTCCAACATTATTTGTTCATTTCAAAAGAAAAGGATCTCTAATTGTATAGGCTTGTAATCTGCAATGTTCTTTGCATGGATTTTAGAAGTATGGCAGTTTATTGTCACATTTTACACTTCTAAAAAACTAACTGGGCTGAGCAAACAATAGGACTATACATGATGTTCAGTAGTAGCATAGTTGGATCCATCCATTCTAAGTTAGATGTCTGCATTCACTTCATCTTTTTTGCTACAAATTGCAATTGCATTGTCGCATACGGTTGATTTTGTTTGTCTATGACCTTTTCGATATCACGCCGAAGCGCGTTTTTCATTAAGTTTGTCTATGACTTGTTGTGTGACTTGTGTATTTCCTCACTTCTTCTCAGGTACAGCAAGCACCCATGCCCCTGCCCACTCCTCCACCGCTACCACCTCCACCGGTGCAGCACCCATGTGCAAAGAGGCCAGCACTCGGACCACCTCCAGGGTTTGCGGATGTCCGCACGCCACCGCTGAAGCACTACCAACGCCGGTCACCAAGGTCGATGGTGCCAGCGTCGCAGCCTCCACGCCAACCGGCACCGCCAAACGCCCACCGCTCCCAAGGCCCACCAGCGCTGAATGTACAAAGGGCGGCGGGGCATGCTCTGCAGCAGCCACCGGCGGCAGCAGGCGTGCATGGCGTCGCCACCACGACTGTGCTGCCAGTGCCAGTGCACGCCGCTGAACCCATCACCGTGCCCACTCTTCAGCGAAGGGCGGCGCCCAAGCCTAAGCCAACGCACCCAGCGGCGAAGAAGAAGCCCACCGTGCCGTGCACCTTTTGCGGCGTGTTGTGCATGACGGCGTGGCACCTGAAGCAGCACGAGCAGGGGCGCAAGCACCGCAACCGGGTGGCCTACCTCGCCGGGGAGATGAACGTGCGGTGCACGGTGTGCAATGTGCACCTCTCGAGCGGTCTCAACGTCCAACAGCACAACGCCGGGAAGCAGCACCTCTTGCGACTCCACAACGGAGCCTGAACTGAAACGCACGGTTTGTCGGTTTTCACTTCAGTGGCGGCACATGCTTATGACTTAAAACAATGTGTGTGATGATACTATACATGTTCAGTGATACTCAAACTTTGGACACTATTTGTTTTCATTAGCATCTTCTACTAGAACTAACATTTGGATTATTGTTGTGTATTCTATTATGGATTCTCATATATTTGTTAATGTGTGTTTGACTCTGTTATTTCCGGCTCTCACCTTATTTATGATAGTGTATTGGATGCAGGGTCATTATTAGGGTTGTTTTTTGTGCTAATTGTCGTATTCCATTATCTATCCTTTGAAATCATGTATCTCGTTAAGCATATTAATTGTGTCCTCTCTGAAAGTCTTGGTTGATCCCTATATGCGTATCCATCTTTTGATTGCGTTGCTCCATCGACAGTCCGTAACGTGAGGTTGGCAAAACAAGCGTAGCACGTAGCAGTGAATGATATGACATCAATCAATTCATTCTAGTTTAGACCTCCAGTCAGTTTGCAGATTCCTGATTCCCGCACACAAGTTTTTGCTATATGCCAAAGTGTCCTGCAAGTATCCTGTATACCTCCGGCAACAGGTGTGCTCGGCCGGGCCATGTATGTCGTAGCTACCTCTGAACGCGTCGAACAAACTGTGGGCAACTGTGGGCACGGTGTGGGTGGTAGCAAAACAAGACACCAGTGATGCAATTCCTTCTTTTTTTTTTTCAGTTCAGCAAACACATGGATGCTTACGGCAGAGCAGCTGGGTTTTGGCATCGCAACGCGCTGGACACTTACTGCTAACTAGTTCTGTGCACGTTACGTTTTCACTTTGTGGTTTGTATACATGATGATAATCACGTCAGCTGATCACCTATTACTATGTGGAGTATGCGGGTCTGCACATGGTTACACCTAGTATTACTGTAACAGTCTGATATCCAGAGAAGCTAAGCAGTCCTTTCAGTCCACACATTACTATTTTTCAGATTCAGAAGGGGAAAACAGCCACGATATGCAGGGACAAACATACTGTATTATGTGGATGAATTGTGCTAGGTTATAACAATAATCTGTCAACAAATGGGTTACAGATTTCTGGACCAAATATTCATCAACAGGCATACAGAGTGTACCGAAATTTCGCTACAATACAATGCAGTCCCGAAATTCCGTTTTGCTAATGAGGAAAAGGAGAGCTACTACCACAGAACTAGACCCTAGAACTCCCCAGCTGACGCTCGAAGAGGCGGCGCATGAGGTAGACCTGCAAAACGCTGGCTGCAACAAGGCCAGCCGATTCAAAGAGTGCCTTGTGAACTGCCCTCCTGCTCATGTTCTCGTTTACTGCATCACATTATATGGAAGGAACACATTGCACTTTTAGCAACAATACATGCTGAACATTTCATCAAAAAAAAAAAAAAAAACAATACACGCTGAACAGTAGCTGACAAGTCATGGAAACAAATACTATATATGCACCGGAAGAGCTCTGACCAAACGTGAAGTTTACACAAAAAAGATTGGGAATGCATTCTCATGTCCTCATGGCGCTTATTAGTCGAGTGCAAGAATACATTAGGGTTCTAAAAAAATGTAAACTAGATACGCCTCCCCAATTTGCTAATATATGCAGTGACTCCAGCTGTGAACATGGTTGTGCAACCTTATGCTTGAATTGCAGGCTGAACATTTTAATGCAGACAGGGAGGGTAAACCATCAAGAGTACCTTTTAGGAACCAAATCCTTTTCTGATGAAGTATTGACTATGTATGCATTTGAAAGGGGCAACAGAAAGGATGACAAGAGTGACTTACATATTGCTTGGCGGTCTGTTTGGGCCTCAAGCCAATGTTGTTCGAACTGAATGTTATAGAGGGCTTCATCCAACTTTGCGATTTGTTCAAATAAAGGGCCAAAATGCTCTGCATTATTTTGCAGAAGGATAGGGATCACCATACATTTTGCTTGCTACACAACTTAAAAGAATGATATGGAAACTCAAGTCATACCATCTTTAGCATGCTGATCAAAATATGAAAAATGGCCAACATGCACATCAAAGTCCACAGTTTCATGATACGGTGACTTATTAGTGAAGCAGAAGCGATGGACTCCTCTCTTTTGAACTATGAATTCAAACTTATCACTAGTCTTGTCACGAGAATCAAAGATTTGATCACCTTTAGGATTTTTAACCTGCCATCGATCAAGATTGAATTAGCTTTATAGCAGTTGTGGCCGATAATAATTATTAATCAGTGGAAAAGGTAATGAATTGTTTTTGTATTAATAAAGTAATATGAATGAAAAGGTAAAGAATTAACACAGATATGAAACTCCAAAACAATAGATCTGAATGCATCATTGCTTATAATAATATTAAATCAGGGACACCACAGCATGCACCAACGGATGAAATCTTCGACCACTCTGTTTAACTGATTAGCTATAGACGGTCTACAAAACAAATTTGTTTGATGGAAATCCCAACTGGTTAACTGATTCCATCCTTAAAAAAGAAGGTTGCTTCCTGAAAAGAGATTAAATCTAATGCTGGAGCTTGACTACCCCCTCCAAATGCAAACCAGGATCACATCTAAGAACTAAGAAGTAAAATGAGTTGAGCTAGTAAGTTGAAACTGCTGACACCAAATGGATAGTAGGATTTCAAATACATTCTGTGCCCACCTATCTATTTCTGATTTATTATGCTGAATGTTTCAAATAAAACAACTGACATAACTTTAAGCCCGAAAGCAGGCAAAACTTTTACCACACTTTAGATACAGTACAGACTACAGAGTACAGAGTAAACAGACAAGAACGATGATGAGGAAGAGATGCCATTCATACCACAAGATCGACGCCGTCCTGGGCATAATGCCACGGCGTGTCCGCCTTGATTACAACGAAGGATACTTGGACCGTATCCCCTTGGTACTCAACGTTGTGGGAGAAGCACTCCTCCCTGTCGATCACGAACCGGATAGCCGCAGCGTTGTGCAGCAAAGGCACGAGACAGATGACTAGCAACAAGGCATCCAATCCGAGGCTCGTCGCCCCCATTCTCACTGGCACAATCACAAATACAATCAAATTAGAGCGCGCCTGATCATAATTCTCATAGATATAAGCGAATCATTAATCATAGCTAATCGCAGGCAACGAGACCGTGTACTGAATGGGCAAGATAGAGATTCTGCAGAACAGGACAGAACGGAACAGACACCCCCACTCCATACCAGTCTACCAGGTGGAGGAGGCCAACCCAACTCCGGATGGAGGACGACGGACTGACGGAGCCTGCAGCTCGAGAAGGGCCAGGTGAAGAGGAAGGGCGGATCTGGCCTTGGACGCGGTCAGGGAAAACTCAAGCTTTCCTCGTCTCCCCACGGAGCTTCAGGAATCAAGCGGTTTCGCTGGACCGGCGCAGTGGTAGTGTCCACGTGCACATCCAAGAGTGGGACCCATTTGTCAGTTCCACTTAACAGAATGTGAGTTGATAGGTATCGGGGCTATCGGGCAGCGGGTGCGACAACGGCCCAGCAATCCCAAATGGGCCAAGTCCATTGTCCAGTTACTTGTTCTTTTCTTTTAGCATTCGTTTATAACAGCTTAAAAAAACAATGTACTTTCATTGCAATTGCACTAACGAAAGTGAAAAAAGAGGAACTCGTTTATATCGACAAAAGATTTGGGAGAGGCCGTGTCATGATAGAATGTAGCATAAGAAAAAAAAAAACTGATGCTTAGAGCATTACCTTCTTTCTTACTGACTCAAAATCCTCGTTTGAAAAGCCATTTGCGTCCAAACACCAATAAAAATATGCCAATGTTTTAAAATCTAATTAAAGAAGCTGTTGGCCCTTTTTCCACCAAAAACTCTATCTCTATCAATAGAGAGATATAAAGAGAATATTGGAGTTGTTAGGCAAATAAAAGCAAGGCTGCCTGGGGCGCAAATGATATACTCAGGGGTGAGACATCGCATATAACACTGTAAACTCTTGTCTTGCACAAAGTTTCTAAACACAGTCTGGAGGACAGAAACATATGAAACTTGATTCAGAAAACCACAATACGAGTGCACAATGCTCATCAGTTCTTCTGCGTCAACCTACAGGGCAGACACAGCAGTGGCCAATCTAGTGACAATCTAGGTCATCCGCTGCGCAGCCTCCTTGGCGAGCAGCTTTTCCCTGGCCTTGGTCTTGGCCTGCGACTTGGAGCCCATGATGCCACCTCCCCACTTCTTCCTAACCTCATCAAACTTGTCATTGAAGTTCGCCTGGTACATTTTCAGGATCGACTCATCAGGGGAACCATAAGTACGGGGTATCAAGGATACTGCAATATATGGCATAGTTTCATACCTTAATAGCCTCCAAGATCTTGCTGAACTCAAGTTTGTCCTCATTCTTGACAGTGGTCAGACACAAGACTGATGCAGTCTTCTTGTGAACAATCTGCATTCAATTAACACCATAAAATGAGTCTTATTGTTTCAGATACCTCGAAAGGTTTAGCTAGCTCAAAACAGCATAATGTAAAACATACCGATCCAAGGCGAGCCTTTCCTTTAACAATACAGTAAGGGACCTCCATCTTCCTGCAGAGGGCTGGAAGCCACACAACCAGTTCAATTGGATCCACATCATGAGCGATGACAACAAGTTGAGCCTTGTTCTGCGCAAATCCATACATTCAATTCAATCAATACTGTTGCTTCTTGCCACGAAAGTGTTGGACACATTGACTATATCCCAGTAACAAAGTGAAACAACAAAGTGCCAAAGCGATACCTGCTCAATGAGGTAAGTCACATGGTTAAGGCCATACTTCACAACAATTGGTTTCTTGGCCTCAACAGTTTTTCCTTCACTCTCAGCCTGAGCCCTCTTCAGAAGCCTCTCCTTCTTGGCAGCCTTGTCTTCAGGGCGGTACTTGAGAAGCATCTTAAACAGATTGGTGGCTGCGTACATTTAGGTAACTATATTTTAAATATAAAAGAGACGAAGGCATAATTCCAGAAACAGCATAATTCAAACATAGCACTATAGCAGCCAGATAGCTTAAACCAGCACAATGAGTGCTCATTCGGTGTCCATGGATTCCCATGATAAATGACATGGTAATACATCATTCTTTAGTCTTTCAGTAACTCGTATGAATGCAGGGAAACTAATTTTATAAGGATAGTATATTGGCATTCCATCATGTCTACAGGTATTTACGACCAGATGTATGACTAGACATGCTACTAGCCATTCTTATGGCGCAATGTTACACTAGATGAAAAGGTTTAGGCACACACTGATGAAGGCCCAACCCTAACAGATTCGTTGAAAGCCTCATGCCTAATTAAGGTACACAAACATGTAGATGGTAACCAAAAACAAAAACACAATATGGCCAAAACAGTGCT
The DNA here is from genome assembly GCA_015847255.1 of Hyparrhenia diplandra. NCBI lineage: Eukaryota > Viridiplantae > Streptophyta > Magnoliopsida > Poales > Poaceae > Hyparrhenia > Hyparrhenia diplandra. Next base: position 119,755 of record JADLZK010012862.1, read on the forward strand.
CGGTTGTGCATCAATACAGTTCGTTATTAATCTACTGCGCAGCTAAAATAGAACAGGTTTCCACACCAAATCAATATACTTGCAGTTATAAGGTGATAATTTTACTTACTAAGCAATCTAGCACTCTCAGTAAACAAGAGGGATGAGTGGTGTTCATACCGAGGTTCTTGTCGAGGGTGCGGGTGAACTGGTTGAGCGCCGGTGGCACCTTGAGGCGCTGCTTGAGGATGCGGCGCTGGCGCTGGATGCGCACGACCTTGGGCCACTTGACGAACCGGTGCAGGTCCTTCTTGGGCGGCAACGCGCCGCCGATGCCGAACTGCTTCGGCCTCTTCTCGAACAGAGGGTTCACCACCTTGTCCTGCACCCAGCCAAAGCCAAACATAGTCAGACCACGCATTCAATCATGGCGCCGAGCAAGAACACTGTTAAGCGCGATGCATACCGTCTTCTTCTTGGCCGGTACGGGCGCCCTTCCACCTCGTTTCGGGGCCTGCAGATTTGCAAGTCGAACTATTAGCACATTACACATCAACCATACGGAGATTTTCAGCCAGTTAACATCCGAAAACTACAAGAACATAGGCATGTGCCGCCCTAGATCCAAAGAAACGGTATTGAAACATCAACGAAAAAAAATATCTAAAAATCTACGGGGGTTTTACCCCACAGGGAAGAGATTGGAACAGTGGGAATCCGAAAGCACAAGTAGAAGATCGGCGGCCAGACCGCACGCACCATTTCGCCGGAGGGGAAGCTTGGCGTTCCGAACGGGAGACGACGGCGACGCGAGGGTAGGGGAAGGAGGCGGCGGCTGGCGCTTGGAGGCGGAGAGGTGGTTCTATAAAGGATGACTCGCGCCGAGCTGGACGCACCCTGGCCGTCGGATGCGACGTGGGCGGTCTCGGCCGTCCGGTTCCCGGGATTAGGGTTTAGGCGATGCTACTTGGGCCGCCACGAGGGAAAGGTAGGTGGGCTTCCATGGTCTGGGCCGTTTGTTATATCGGTAGTTTCTTCAGCTTCCATGGTCTTCACCTTTCTGTTTAAAACCCGAATTTTTTTTTTTTTTTGTCACTTCTCAAATTGACCCCTTTGTCTGTGAAGCTACTGAGGAATCACAAGCTGAACTATGCCCCTTTTACATAGTGTTTCTTCAGCTTTTTGGACGGAACTAGCTATAGCTAAAAAACAAGGTATCTCCAAGCATCCAACCTTTTGACTCCAGAGGATTCAACATTAAATATGAGGCAGAGAATGGTTCAAAAAAAATGAGGCAGAGAACATTTCCTTAGATTTTAAGTTGATGCTATCTCATTGGCGGTCCAAATGTTCCAAAAGCTGATGGGTGATGGTTTAAAAAAATATTTCGAAAGACAATGATTGAAGCAATACTGTATCAAGGTTCATATCTCCATATTATTTTCCTATCTTGATTTAGTCAAAACACGTCTCTTACAAGTTACAATCGCTGTGGATAATACTTTTTTTTTTTGAGCTAGAAAATTGACAAATTATGTTGTATTACATGTTTTAAAGAAATTGAAGAGAATTTACCAAAATGTCAATATATTATAATGTTTTCATGCTTTTGTATTTGGATGTTCAAATTAATAATGCCACCAATGTTTTATCTGATTATGACAATATAATATAGTACAGTAATTAGCTAACTTTTTGTGATAATTTGAAGTGGGGAGAGAATCCCTGACGTGATTGATACAATTAGTTAAGCTAATATCAAGTAATTAAGCTTAATTGATTAGTTAAAGTTATAACAATCAGAAGGGCTATAGAATTTGTGGAGAACAATCGGTTCAGAGCTTTTTTTAGATAATAAAGAATCCGTTCGAAGTGTCATTCTTGGTTTTATTTCTCTGTAAACAATGGTGCTCTAGGATTTTATTGTTGGATGTATCAAAAAAATCAAATAAAACTAGAATTGGAGCATCTAGGAGTTATCATAATGATGGAACCAAATCAAATGAAATTGCTTGTAAACAAGTTATGGAATTACAAGTATTATATTAATGATCTAGAACAACAGGTGTTGTGAACAACAAAACCGTTATGTCACTAGGTGTCGTGTTTAGTTTGCTACCTGGCAGGCAAGTCACCTACCAGGTAAATCCGAGCCACCAGGCCACCAAAATCAACGGTTTAGGAAACCTGAATGGCAAGGCCTGGACGTCCAACCAACTATGCCTTGATTTTTTTTTTTTTTTTTTATGCCTTGGATTTTAAGAGGCCTTTTATCATTCCAATTTTCGTTGGTCAAAAACACCAAGTACGTATAAAGCTTGAATTCATTTTGTCTCTCTACATAAATCTGAAAAGTTCAATGTTTTTTTTAGATAATGGAATTCATTGTGGCCTCTATGTATCGGGGAACAGATACATACACAACCAACCTTATTACAAAAACTAAAAAGAAAAGAGATAACGTAATTTAGTACACAAAATTGGTACTAAATTAAGGTCGCCTGAAACACAAATCTTGCGACAACAAACCCTCCAAACATATGGAAGATTTGCAAAGCCGAAGACAAAACCCTCGATCTTCACAAGGATCTCCAAGACGACGCTCAGAGAGTATGCGGCGCCCGATGGCGCCACCGATGTCCATCCATGACAGGATAAGGTTTTTACCGGGCGTCCGCGAGACAAGAGCACCAAGACAACACTTCCATGGAAGTGAATGGCGCCTGGGCGTCATTGTTGTCACCCAATCGTGAAGATGGGATTGGTTTTCACCCGTAGCTCAATGCGCCAAAAACATGTGAGGGATCGGGGGTTGCGATCCATCCGCCGCCATGGTCGGCAGCCCTTTGCGACCATGTCGGCAAGATCTGAACATGGGTTGCAAAGTTGTATGGCGAGCTTCCACAGATGAAGAAAGCAGTCGTACGGTCCGATCCTCGACCACCTGCAAATGGCACTGAATGGCCCATTGCAGGGGACGCCGGACGAAGCGGGGGCGGCGGCGGTGATGACAAGCGAGGCCGCGACCGACATTTTGGCGCGTGGCGGCGGCTAGCGACGGATCTGCCCTCCAACGCCACCTAGGCCTAGCGGGGACACGGACTTGCGGCGGGGGCGGCGGCAGCCGGGACGGCGATGGAGACCCACGCCCGACTATTTGCGCGGCGTGGCGGCGGCGCTGCGTGCCCGGCAATTCAGATCACCGCACCAAAGGGGCACCAGCGGCGGATCCGCCCTCCCCGCCAGGCTTCATCCATCGACTCTCTAACTCGCGCCGTCGAAGCGATAAGCGCACCGTCGCGGAACGGCAGGAAAAAGGACCTCCTATTACACGAGGCTGGGTCACAAAACCCCTGAAAAGTTCAATGTAATGCAATGTTTAATATTTTGACTCCTTTTAAGATGAGATATAATCCTTTGTTTTGAAAAAAGTGAACCGCGGAAACTCTAGGCTCTTGGAATGTTCAATGTGTTCCTCGTGGTGAACAGATTCTTTCATCAAAAATGAATTTGTCACTAGCTTTCCTTAGATAGAAAATTTGTCACTAGTTGATCAATAAGACTTTATAAGAGCATCATATATACAAATACGCCAATTGCCACCAACACGTCTAGAACTAGATTACTAAAGCACACACGACATTCTGTCTGTCTGACAATTAGAATATGATTAACAAAAATCAGAGCTCAAGATTCAAGAACTCATCGACTACTACGATGCACGAACCACCTGTGGACTGTGGTGGTGGTAGTTGGCATCTACGTACATTTTGTTTTGCACACGATTCATATCAGTATTCAGTACACACGACTCATCTCCCGTGGTGCAGATCGATCGCCGTGAGATCGATCAGGCACCGTGGTCGCTAGGACCGGCCGACGAGGAGCGGCCGGGCGGGGAGGAGCAGCCGGTACGCGGAGTGTCCCCTGACAAGGCCGCACCTCGCCACGGCCGCGGCGTGGCCAGCGGCGTCGTCGCCCTCCTCCTCGATCTGCTCCAGCACCCGGACGAAAGGCGTCGGCGTCGCACGGCAGCGCGAGCGGGCCGGCGGCCGCGTACCCGAACGCCTCCCTCGGCCTCCTCCAGCAGCGCCCGGAACAGCGGGTGGTTGACGCACTCGGTCCGGACCACGAAGCGCTGCCGCCCGCCGCCGACGCACACCGTGAAGCACCCCTCCGGCGCCGGCGCCGGTTTGTTCTCCTCCGCGTGCTGCTGCGGCACCGGTCCAGCGTCTTCATGATGAGCCCCGCCGGCTTCCTTCCTCTCTCCGCCATGGCCACCGCCGTTCGTGGGGCACGCACGCGTCAAACACAAGACTTGGGCACTCGTTGGCTAGCTACTTAGCAAAAGGTGAAATCAAGTCAAGATTGAGAAGGCGTGTGAGATGAGAGGAATATATATATGCGTAGACAAGATGTTTAGTGAGCCCTAGAAAGGGTCTTGATCAAGAGGCTGTTTTTATATACGTTTATTAGCTACCTAGGGGCCCGTGAGAGAGAAGCTCTATAGTTGTTTAGTAGATAATAATTGCATATATTATATATAGAATTGCACACTCCAACTTGTAGCGCGTAGTACGTGCATATTATAGTACAAAATTGTTAGGGTAGGGTTTGGCAGTTTCGGAAGGGTAAACAACTTCACCAGGAGGAGCCGGAGATAATCCATGGCCTCATGTACGTACGCATGAGTCATGACATATATCAAGCATATATATGGCCGGCTCTCGATCGAGGGGCCAGTTCATGGCGTCATCGCAAATAATGCACTAGATTTAGCGCCCTCGCTGACCTGACGATCGAACGCTAGCTGTGTGTGTGCATGATTGCAATTAGTTTGGAGGTGTCGATCTCCCCAACCACAAGGGTTGTTTTCTTAGCTTAATTAGCAACCGTCTTTCTTATCTGATCTTGATCACCAATGCAATTGCAAGGCAACGCTCCAAAAAAACGTCAGCTTCTTGTAGATTTGTTTTATTGGTTTCAGTCCACCACGGGCTTCGTGACAACACACACTCTACAGCTAGCGTTTCAACACCTGGAACCAAAATGCAAGCATGATTGTCGAAGCCTTTCAGTCTCTGTAGTGTTGGCTGTCTTTTACTCTCTTTTTCGAGCATTCCAAGTGCATTATTCACGCGTGCGTACGGGGAGGATTGCACTGAGTTCGGCCGCAGCATCGTATCGTATTCGTGCCGTACGCACGTACCACGTTCGAGTAGTCCGGGAGAAAAGACAAGAGAGGTAACAATCCTGATCCTGATGAACTTCTCATATTCAGCAATCGGTTACAACGGACACCTGTACCTACTCCGTGTCACATGCGCACTGGGTAACTCCTTCCGCTTTTGGCACGGAGATGAACCAGACTTTTGTAGTTCCATAACTCCATTGCAGAATCCACGCCAATCATATACCCCACTTTATGTGTACACCCAACGGCCACACGCCACCAGCATGAACTCCGAAGTCCAAACAGATAGATATAGGTTATAAGCGTGTATAGGATGACACTTGATATGTATCATTTGACATAGCTCTAGTACAAAGGTGTTTATAGTTATTTTA
>JADLZK010012863.1:0-20363 GCA_015847255.1 Hyparrhenia diplandra
ATCCACCCTAAATTCCTATGTACCTTTTCGTGTCGTTCCCCTTCTTGTTTTGATGACGTTTGCTCAACACGTAGATTTTATATGGAATTCCAAGATTTCGCTCTAAACAAGTGCTACTTTGAGGCCTATGACAACTCGATTCTTAGAAAAACTCTAACGGTCCACTTCTACAAATTTAGGTTATCTAGGGTGAGGCAATTGATTCCACAACCGCAAAAAAGTCTAGGTCGATTCGATAGCCGCATGGCAAACTTCTTTTTGTTTTGAGTTCGCGCTGAAATCAGCTCCAGCAGTCCGCAATGTCAAGAAACGTATATTAACGGTTGGGGAACGAACCGGAATTCCAAGATTTCGCTCTAAACAAGTGCTACTTTGAGGCCTATGACAAGTGATTCTTAGAATAACCGTCTAACGGTCCACTTCTTCAAATTTAGGTTCTCTAGGGTGAGGCAATTGATTCCACAAACCGAAAAAAAGTCAAGGTCGATTCGATCGCGCATTGGAAACTTCTCTTTGTTTTGAGTTCAAGATCGAAATCGGCGCCCGGCCAGATCGCATGACACATCAAGAAACATATATTAACGGTTGGGGAACGCAATGTAATTGATCCTTCCATCATCTAACCTATCCACCCTAACTTCCTATGTACCTTTCATATCGTTCCCCTCTTTTTTTTGATGACGTTGCTCAACACGAGAGATTTTATATGGAATTCCAAGATTTCACTCTAAACAAGTGCTACTTTGAGGCCTATGACAAGTGATTCTTAGAAAAACTCTCTAACGGTCCACTTCTACAAATTTAGGTTATCTAGGGTGAGGCAATTGATTCCACAACCGCAAAAAGTCTAGGTCGATTCGATAGCCGCATGGCAAACTTCTTTTGTTTTGAGTTCGCGCTGAAATCGGCCGGCCCGATCCGCAATGTCAAGAAACATATATTAACGGTTGGGGGAACGAATGTAATTGATCCTACCATCATCTAACCTATCTACCCTAACTTCCTATGTACCATTCGTGTCGTTCCCCTTCTTGTTTTGTAATACGTAGGTCAAAATAGAGTTTTTTCTTTGGAATTCCAAGATTTATTTGTATGATGTTTTCGGTTCGACCAAGCAAGCTGCACCTTTGTGGTTAGAATTTCTTTAAATAATTGACTGCAATTACCTTTAACGATATGTCAACCGCAAAAAGAATTACGGGCTCCTAGTAGTAGTAGAGTTAGATCTTAAAGTGCCAATACCATAATTCATAACATCGAAAATCCCCTTTTATTAGGACAAAAAATCTTTATTTACTAAATTGGTTTTGTAATGATACCTACTACGGGTATTCAACATGAAGTGTTCACTAGCAACTTATTTACGGAGGGTAACACTATCATATTGAGCCCAAGATGCTCTAATATTTTTGATGGGTTGTGCAAAACCATCTTCTATTTTGATTGACTATACATCCTTTTCCTCTATTCTCAATGCAAAATGCCCCCAATGATTGAGGGACGCTGAATTCTTCTTTGTATGTTCTATCTTACGAGCAAATGTGATTCAGTTCAAGCACGCTTCTAATGCTATGCTCATTAAGCAATAAGCATCAATATTGAGCATGAAGTGTCTTACCAAAGCAGCTAACTTGCCTATAATATTTCATTTCTCCTATTTAGCAAAGCACCTCCTTCATTCTTCTCATAATGGAAACTCGATTTTTAATAATTTTTTTCCGTTATGGTTAAGGTTTTCGACTTTCTCGTTACCAATTTGTATGCGATTCATCCTCTCGAAACATTGCATGAGTCGGGTCATACATTGAACTTTTTATAGCGATTGATAGTTTGAACTATTTTGTTGGCAAGGAGTAATGTTATATTTTTGAAGTATTGGTATCCTAATTAGGATCCTTATCCCACCATGATAGCATTCATAATGATTATCATGTATCTTTGTTCTTTGTTAGATATTTATTGATGAATTGGATGCAATTGCTCCATCAAGGAAGGATGGGAGTGAGGAGTTATCTATTAGAATGGTAGCCACTCTCTTAAAAAACTGATGGATGAGATTGGCCCTAGTGATCGTGTTCTCTTGATTGCCGCTACAAATCGGCTCGATAGTATTGACCCCGCATTGCGGCGTCCGGAAGATTGGATAAAGAAATTGAAATAGGTAGAATGCTATGATCTTTGTCCATATATTTCTAATGCGAATGGTCGTGGATGATGTCTACTCCACAACACTCCATGCTTATATTAGTAGTCTACTCCACAACATTCCATCTTTGTTTAAATTAATGCCCGCAACTAAAATGAAGCCCTTATGAATGTGTAAATGAATAGCAACCTGGCTTTTTGATTTTATGAAGTAGCATAATGCATTTAGGATTTGCCGATATTTTAAACTTATAACCAAAACCAATCGATTGCTTTGTCTTGTAAGTTTTGTCATCTCTAGTAAGTGATTATTTGTGTGTTTTTCGTAACCGTTTAAGGTTTTTTTTTTGGACACTAAGGTTGGCCATGCACTTATAGGTGAAACTAAATTTAATGCCTTCAATTCAACATCATTGTCCAAATGATATGTTTTTGAGTTTAAAACTAGGTTAATCATGCCATACGCCGCGATGCCTCCTTCCAAGTCAAGGGGAAGAACAAGCACTTTCGTCGGCGTCGCCGCTGGCGCCCCCAGCGACGCGCCTCTCTCGCTCCCGCACAACTCCGGAAGCATGGGGCGAGAGAAGCGTCGACCTCCCATCCATCGCCGCCGCCGCCCAGTAAGATTCGGCGCTTGTGCCACGCGCGGCGGCGATGGCTACTGGCCCTGCACCGTCGCCGAAGTGGCACCCGGGGACAAGAGCCGCGGCGGCCTCTTGGGGAGGCTCTGGCTCTCCGAGTCCGCTATGGTCGGCGCCGGGATGCGGCCCGGGTGCCTCGTCTCCGTAAGCTCCTCCCTGCTCCGTGCCTCGGCCTTGTTCCCTCCACTTAGGACTGTTTGTTTCTGTAAATTGTTAGTGTGGAAAAGCTTCGTTAGAGCTAGAATTCTTTGCTACAAAATGTGAACCAACTCTCATTACGGCTATAATCGTTGCTCACTCAAATTTGTCTTGTTTCTTTTGTGCGAGGGAGGTTGAATTCATCACTGCATAAGGGAACTAATGATCAATCCAGTCTTATGAGGTTCAATTTTATTGATTTTGAGTAATCGGTAGAAAGTCAAGGTGGCTTGAGCTCATCAGCGTATGCTTGTAGACAATGTAGAGTCAATGTTCTCAACCGAAATGTGCACATTTTATTTTTCTTTTCAATCAGGGGGGAGGGGAGCGCTATCCACCATAATATATTGCTTTCGGACCATAGGAGGTACATAGTTCGAGAGAGTTAAGTTATTGGAAAGGAAGAAGATTACAACTATGGTTTTCAGATAACACCCCTATCTGCGACATGGGGAATCGGGTGCTTCCGGATATGGGATAGAGTCTTTTCCTTGCAAGCGTAACTCCAAGGGAGGTCATTCATTGAACAAAATTCATTTTGTGCTTCGGATCATCCAAACAAAGCCAGCAAAGTAGATGAACAAAAGCATCGAGTGTGCAACATGGGTCCTCGGGCCTAGGCGTGACAATAGTTCACCCATCTTGAACCCGGCATTGCTTCAAATGCCAATGGTGAAGGGCAACTCAAGATCAGTCACGGTGGCCTTCTCGAGCCGCCGCACGCAGCAGGCAGATGTCATCTTCAAGGACTCCTTTTTTCTTGAGATTGTACATGCATTTGATTCTCTTTTGTAGTTTTGTACCATCGTTCACCATAACAATTGGTGGTTATACTATTCGATTGTGAAACCAACTTCGAGTTCCACCCAAGCACAAACTTGTTCACTTCCATGCATGTTTTCTTTTCAATAACTAAGCTGCGGTGTGTTTCCTTGTTCGTAGGTCTCACTAATTTCGTCAAGCGGTGATCGGTTAGATGCTTTCCCACTAGTTAATTTGTTTGAGGAGTGCAAATGATTCTTTGACCTTGATCCGGACAATGATCTCATGCATGGCTAAGTATTTGGGAAAAACTTTGTGGTTGCTACGGTTCTCCCCTCGCGTGAGGTATGTCTTTTCTATTTGTTTTTTCTCTCCCGATGTCTAAGTGGCAAGCATAACAAATTGTTGAAGTTTGACTGGCTTATCTTACTAGGTCCCAAAGAATGGTATCAGGCTCTCTTGGGATCTTGCTTGTGTTTTGGGACACCCTTTGGTAGGTCGATCATTGTTTATTAGCCCCTTGTATACACTTCAGGCCCCAAAGCATAGTGATGATATTCATATTTTACGGGTAATGAAATGTAAGAATCTTTATCTTAGTCTAGTTCCACCTAATGCTGGATCTTCCAACCATTCTGAAAGAAGCACAATGGTTATGGAGACACCTAAGAGGAGTCCTTCAACCCCACTGAAGATGGAATCCCATCACTTTGCTTCCAGTAGTGGCTCTTCAATGTGCTTGGATCCAACCACTGCAAGATCAGCACTAGCAGATGAGAAAGTTAATGAGTTGTTGCATACTTCAGCGAGCACGGTGGCTTAATGGTGGACACTTGCTTAAAGGAAACTTTGTTCCCCTCTCAATATGTGGAAAACTGTCTTTGTTTGTGGTTATGGGAGCAAAACCAGATACTTCTTCACAAGATGTTCCATGTGAGAAAGGGAATACACTGTCTAATGCAGAGGATTCAACTAAATCATGTGAAACACCAGTTTTATTCCTTGTTGACGGAACCACAAAAGTTCATTTATCTGATTTGCATGCGCACAAAAGCGACTTGCCTTAGATAAGCCGGGTTTACCATCGAACTTTACGAGCATGATGATAAAATAAATGAAGATCCCAATCATGCTCCAACACTTGGTGGGTTATCTAAAGAGTCGAAACCATAAAAGGAATAATTTCATTTTCACTAGCCGATCAAATTGGTGCGCCAAGGTATTGCATGAACGGATATACACTTCTCACTATATTGACCATAAAAGTTCATGGTTTTAATTTTGCAATTTGTTGATTGTTTGCAGATACAAAGGTATTCTTCTTTATGGTCCTCTTGGAACAGGGGAAAACCTCTCTTGCTTCTTCCCGTGCCTATGATGCGAGGGGGGTCAACCTATTTACAATCAATGGACCAGAGATCATCGGTCATTATTATGGAGAAAGCGAGCAATCTCGTATGATGTTTTCAGTTCAGCCAAGCAAGCGGCACCTGCTTTGTGGTTAGAATTTCCTTAAATAATTGATCGCAATTACCTTTAACGATATGTCAAGCGCAAAAAGAATTCTGCGGGCTCCTAGTAGTAGTAGAGTTAGATCTTAAAGTGCCAATACCATAATTCATAACATCGAAAATCCCCTTTTATTAGGACAAAAAATCTTTATTTACTAAATTGGTTTTGTAATGATACCTACTACGGGTATTCAACATGAAGTGTTCACTAGCAACTTATTTACGGAGGGTAACACTATCATATTGATCCCAAGATGCTCTAATATTTTGATGGGTTGTGCAAAACTATCTTCTATTTTGATTGACTATACATCCTTTTCCTCTACCAAAGTGATCCGCAATGACACATCAAGAAACATATATTAACGGTCGGGGAACGCAATGTAATTGATCCTACCATCATCTAACCTATCCACCCTAACTTCCTATGTACCTTTCTTGTCGTTCCCCTTCTTGTTTCGGTACGTATGTCAAAATAGAGATTTTTGATGGAATTCCAAGATTTCGCTCTAAACAAGTGCTACTTTGAGGCCTATGACAAGTGATTCTGAGGATAACTCTCTAACGGTCCACTTCTTCAAATTTTGGTTCTCTACGGTGAGGCAATTGATTCCACAACCAAAAAAAGTCTAGGTCGATTCGATAGCCGCATTGCAAACTTCTCTTTGTTTTGAGTTATTTGAAATCGGCGCCCGAGCCCGCAATGTCAAGAAACATATATTAACGGTTGGGGAACGCAATGTAATTGATCCTACCATCATCTAACCTATCCACCCTAACTTCCTATGTACCTTTTCGTGTCGTTCCCCTTCTTGTTTTTGATGCGTTGGTCAAAATAGAGATTTTATGTGGAATTCCAAGATTTTCGCTCTAAACAAGTGCTACTTTGAGGCCTATGACAAGTGATTCTTAGAATAACTGTCTAACGGTCCACTTCTTCAAATTATATTCTCTAGGGTGAGGCAATTGATTCCACAACCGCGAAAAAGTCAAGGTTGATTCGATAGCCGCATTAGAAACTTCTCTTTGTTTTGAGTTCGCGCTGAAATCAGCGCCCGGCCGATCCTAAATGACACATCTAGAAACGTATATTAACGGTTGGGGAACGCAATGTAATTGATCGTACCATCATCTAACCTATCCACCCTAACTTCCTATGTACCTTTCGTGTCGTTCCCCTTCATGTTTCGGTACGTAGGTCAATATAGAGATTTTCGATGGAAGTCCAAAATTTCGCTCTAAACAAGTGCTACTTTGAGGCCTATGACAAGTGATTCTTAGAATAACTGTCTAACGGTCCACTTCTTCGAATTTAGGTTCTCTGGGGTGAGGCAATTGATTCCACAACCGCGAAAAAGTCAAGGTCGATTCGATAGCCGCATTGGAAACTTCTCTTTGTTTTGAGTTCGCGCTGAAATCAGCGCTAGCAGTCCGCAATGACACATCAAGAAACATATATTAACGGTCGGGGAACGCAATGTAATTGACCCTACCATCATCTAACCTATCCACCATAACTTCCTATGTACCTTTCGTGTCGTTCCCCTTCTTATTTCGGTACGTTGGTCAAAATAGAGATTTTATGTGGAATTCCAAGATTTCGGTCTAAACAAGTGCTACTTTGAGGCCTATGACAAGTGATTCTTAGAATAACTGTCTAACGGTCCACTTCTTCAAATTTAGGTTCTCTAGGGTGAGGCAATTGATTCCACAACCGCTGAAAAAGTCAAGGTCGATTCGATCGTCGCATTGGAAACTTCTCTTTGTTTTGAGTTCGCTGAAATCGGCGCCCGGCCGATCGCAATGACACATCAAGAAACATATATTAACGGTCGGGGAACGCAATGTAATTGATCCTACCATCATCTAACCTATCCACCCTAACTTCCTATGTACCTTTCGTGTCGTTCCCCTTCTTGTTTCGGTACGTAGGTCAAAATAGAGATTTTCGATGGAATTCCAAAATTTCGCTCTAAACAAGTGCTACTTTGAGGCCTATGACAAGTTATTCTTAGAAAAACTCTCTAACAGTCCACTTCTACAAATTTAGGTTCTCTAGGGTGAGGCAATTGATTCCACAACCGCGAAAAAGTCAAGGTCGATTCGATAGCCGCATTGGAAACTTCTCTTTGTTTTGAGTTTTGCTGAAATTAGCGCCCGGTGATCCATAATGACACATCTAGAAACATATATTAACGGTTGGGGAACGCAATGTAATTGATCCTACCATCATCTAACCTATCCACCCTAACTTCCTATGTACCTTTCGTGTCGTTCCCCTTCTTCTTTTTTGATGCGTTGGTCAAAATAGAGATTTTTCGATGGAATTCCAAGATTTCGCTCTAAACAAGTGCTACTTTGAGGCCTATGACAAGTGATTCTTAGAATAACTCTCTAACGGTCCACTTCTACAAATTTAGGTTCTCTAGGGTGAGGCAATTGATTCCACAACCGCGAAAAAGTCAAGGTCGATTCGATAGCCACATTGGAAACTTCTCTTTGTTTTGAGTTCGCGCTGAAATCAGCGCCCGGCGATCCGCAATGACACATCAAGAAACATATATTAACGGTTGGGGAGCGCAATGTAATTGATCCTACCATCATCTAACCTATCCACCCTAACTTCCTATGTACCTTTCGTGTCGTTCCCCTTCTTGTTTTGATGCGTAGGTCAAAATAGAGATTTTCGATGGAATTCAAGATTTCGCTCTAAACAAGTGCTACTTTGAGGCCTATGACAAGTGATTCTTAGAATAACTCTCTAACGGTCCACTTCTTCAAATTTAGGTTCTCTAGGGTGAGGCAATTGATTCCACAACCGCGAAAAAGTCAAGGTTGATTCGATAGCGCATTAGAAACTTCTCTTTGTTTTGAGTTTGCTGAAATCAGCGCCCGCCGATCCGCAATGACACATCAAGAAACATATATTAACGGTTGGGGAGCGCAATGTAATTGATCCTACCATCATCTAACCTATCCACCCTAACTTCCTATGTACCTTTTCGTGTCGTTCCCCTTCTTGTTTTGATGCGTAGGTCAATATAGAGATTTTATATGGAATTCCAAGATTTCGCTCTAAACAAGTGCTACTTTGAGGCCTATGACAAGTGATTCTTAGAAAAACTCTCTAACGGTCCACTTCTTCAAATTTAGGTTCTCTAGGGTGAGGCAATTGATTCCACAACCGCGAAAAAGTCAAGGTCGATTCGATAGCGCATTGGAAACTTCTCTTTGTTTTGAGTTTATTTGAAATCGGCGCCCGGCCGATCGCAATGACACATCAAGAAACATATATTAACGGTTGGGGAACGCAATGTAATTGATCCTACCATCATCTAACCTATCCACCCTAACTTCCTATGTACCTTTAGGTCGTTCCCCTTCTTGTTTTGATGCGTTGGTCAAAATAGAGATTTTTATATGGAATTCCAAGATTTCGCTCTAAACAAGTGCTACTTTGAGGCCTATGACAAGTGATTCTTAGAATAACTGTCTAACGGCCCACTTCTTCAAATTTAGGTTCTCTAGGGTGAGGCAATTGATTCCACAACTGCGAAAAAGTCAAGGTCGATTCGATAGCCACATTGGAAACTTCTCTTTGTTTTGAGTTCGTCTGAAATCGGCGCCCGGTGATCATAATGACACATCAAGAAACATATATTAACGGTTTGGGGAGCGCAATGTAATTGATCCTACCATCATCTAACCTATCCACCCTAACTTCCTATGTACCTTTTCGTGTCGTTCCCCTTCTTGTTTTGATGCGTAGGTCAAAATAGAGATTTTCGATGGAATTCCAAAATTTTCGCTCTAAACAAGTGCTACTTTGAGGCCTATGACAAGTGATTCTTAGAAAAACTCTCTAACGGTCCACTTCTACAAATTTAGGTTCTCTAGGGTGAGGCAATTGATTCCACAACCAAAAAAAAGTCAAGGTCGATTCGATAGCGCATTGGAAACTTCTCTTTGTTTTGAGTTATTTGAAATCGGCGCCCGGCCGATCGCAATGACACATCAAGAAACATATATTAGCGGTTGGGGAGCGCAATGTAATTGATCCTACCATCATCTAACCTATCCACCCTAACTTCCTATGTACCTTTTCGTGTCGTTCCCCTTCTTGTTTTGATGCGTAGGTCAAAATAGAGATTTTTCGATGGAATTCCAAGATTTCGCTCTAAACAAGTGCTACTTTGAGGCCTATGACAAGTGATTCTTAGAATAACTCTCTAAGCGGTCCACTTCTTCAAATTTAGGTTCTCTAGGGTGAGGCAATTGATTCCACAACCGAAAAAAAGTCAAGGTCGATTCGATAGCGCATTGCAAACTTCTCTTTGTTTTGAGTTTATTTGAAATCAGCGCCCGCGATCCAATGACACATCAAGAAACATATATTAACGGTTGGGGAGCGCAATGTAATTGATCCTACCATCATCTAACCTATCTACCCTAACTTCCTATGTACCTTTAGGTGTCGTTCCCCTTCTTGTTTTTGATGCGTTGGTCAAAATAGAGATTTTTTATATGGAATTCCAAGATTTCGCTCTAAACAAGTGCTACTTTGAGGCCTATGACAAGTGATTCTTAGAATAACTCTCTAACGGTCCACTTCTTCAAATTTAGGTTCTCTAGGGTGAGGCAATTGATTCCACAACCGCGAAAAAGTCAAGGTCGATTCGATAGCCGCATTGGAAACTTCTCTTTGTTTTGAGTTGGCTGAAATCGCGCCCGGCCGATCCATAATGACACATCAAGAAAACATATATTAACGGTTGGGGAGCGCAATGTAATTGATCCTACCATCATCTAACCTATCCACCCTAACTTCCTATGTACCTTTCGTGTCGTTCCCCTTCTTGTTTTTGATGCGTTGGTCAAAATAGAGATTTTTATATGGAATTCCAAGATTTCGCTCTAAACAAGTGCTACTTTGAGGCCTATGACAAGTGATTCTTAGAATAAACTCTCTAGCGGTCCACTTCTTCAAATTTAGGTTCTCTAGGGTGAGGCAATTGATTCCACAACCGCGAAAAAGTCAAGGTCGATTCGATAGCGCATTGGAAACTTCTCTTTTTGTTTTGAGTTGCTGAAATCAGCGCCCGGCCGATCGCAATGACACATCAAGAAACATATATTAACGGTTGGGGAAGCGCAATGTAATTGATCCTACCATCATCTAACCTATCCACCCTAACTTCCTATGTACCTTTCGTGTCGTTCCCCTTCTTGTTTTGATGCGTTGGTCAAAATAGAGATTTTATATGGAATTCCAAGATTTCGCTCTAAACAAGTGCTACTTTGAGGCCTATGACAAGTGATTCTTAGAAAAACTCTCTAACGGTCCACTTCTTCAAATTTAGGTTCTCTAGGGTGAGGCAATTGATTCCACAACCCAAAAAAGTCAAGGTCGATTCGATAGCCGCATTGGAAACTTCTCTTTGTTTTGAGTTTCGCTGAAATCAGCGCCCGGCCGATCGCAATGACACATCAAGAAACATATATTAACGGTTGGGGAAGCGCAATGTAATTGATCCTACCATCATCTAACCTATCCACCCTAACTTCCTATGTACCTTTCGTGTCGTTCCCCTTCTTGTTTTGATGCGTAGGTCAAAATAGAGATTTTTCGATGGAATTCCAAGATTTCGCTCTAAACAAGTGCTACTTTGAGGCCTATGACAAGTGATTCTTAGAATAACTCTCTAACGGTCCACTTCTTCAAATTTAGGTTCTCTAGGGTGAGGCAATTGATTCCACAACCCTTGAAAAAGTCAAGGTCGATTCGATAGCCGCATTGGAAACTTCTCTTTGTTTTGAGTTTGGCTGAAATCGGCGCCCGGTGATCCATAATGACACATCAAGAAACATATATTAACGGTTGGGGAGCGCAATGTAATTGATCCTACCATCATCTAACCTATCCACCCTAACTTCCTATGTACCTTTAGGTGTCGATTTCCCCTTCTTGTTTTGATGCGTTGGTCAAAATAGAGATTTTTATATGGAATTCCAAGATTTCGCTCTAAACAAGTGCTACTTTGAGGCCTATGACAAGTGATTCTTAGAAAAACTCTCTAACGGTCCACTTCTTCAAATTTAGGTTCTCTAGGGTGAGGCAATTGATTCCACAACCGCGAAAAAGTCAAGGTCGATTCGATAGCCGCATTGCAAACTTCTCTTTTTGTTTTGAGTTCGCATTTGAAATCAAGCGCCCGGCCGATCGCAATGACATCATCAAGAAACATATATTTAGCGGTTGGGGAGCGCAATGTAATTGATCCTACCATCATCTAACCTATCCACCCTAACTTCCTATGTACCTTTAGGTAATGTCGTTCCCCTTCTTGTTTTGATGCGTTGGTCAAAATAGAGATTTTTATATGGAATTCCAAGATTTCGCTCTAAACAAGTGCTACTTTGAGGCCTATGACAAGTGATTCTTAGAAAAAACTCTCTAACGGTCCACTTCTTCAAATTTAGGTTCTCTAGGGTGAGGCAATTGATTCCACAACCGCAAAAAAGTCAAGGTCGATTCGATAGCGCATTGGAAACTTCTCTTTGTTTTGAGTTATTTGAAATCGGCGCCCGGCCGATCGCAATGACACATCAAGAAACATATATTAGCGGTTGGGGAGCGCAATGTAATTGATCCTACCATCATCTAACCTATCCACCCTAACTTCCTATGTACCTTTAGGTATGTCGTTCCCCTTCTTGTTTTGATGCGTTGGTCAAAAATAGAGATTTTATATGGAATTCCAAGATTTCGCTCTAAACAAGTGCTACTTTGAGGCCTATGACAAGTGATTCTTAGAATAACTCTCTAACGGTCCACTTCTTCAAATTTAGGTTCTCTAGGGTGAGGCAATTGATTCCACAACCCGCGAAAAAGTCAAGGTCGATTCGATAGCGCATTGGAAACTTCTTTTTTGAGTTCGTTGGCTGAAATCGGCGCCCGGCCGATCCGCAATGACACATCAAGAAACATATATTAACGGTTGGGGAGCGCAATGTAATTGATCCTACCATCATCTAACCTATCCACCCTAACTTCCTATGTACCTTTAGGTGTCGTTTCCCCTTCTTGTTTTGATGCGTTGGTCAAAATAGAGATTTTTATATGGAATTCCAAGATTTCGCTCTAAACAAGTGCTACTTTGAGGCCTATGACAAGTGATTCTTAGAAAAACTCTCTAGCGGTCCACTTCTTCAAATTTAGGTTCTCTAGGGTGAGGCAATTGATTCCACAACCGCAAAAAGTCAAGGTCGATTCGATAGCGCATTGGAAACTTCTCTTTGTTTTGAGTTCGGCGCTGAAATCAGCGCCCGGCCGATCCGCAATGACACATCAAGAAACATATATTAACGGTTGGGGAGCGCAATGTAATTGATCCTACCATCATCTAACCTATCCACCCTAACTTCCTATGTACCTTTCGTGTCGATTTCCCCTTCTTGTTTTGATGCGTTGGTCAAAATAGAGATTTTATATGGAATTCCAAGATTTCGCTCTAAACAAGTGCTACTTTGAGGCCTATGACAAGTGATTCTTAGAAAAACTCTCTAACGGTCCACTTCTTCAAATTTAGGTTCTCTAGGGTGAGGCAATTGATTCCACAACCTTGAAAAAGTCAAGGTCGATTCGATAGCGCATTGGAAACTTTCTCTTTGTTTTGAGTTTATTTGAAATCAGCGCCCGGCCGATCCGCAATGACACATCAAGAAACATATATTAGCGGTTGGGGAAGCGCAATGTAATTGATCCTACCATCATCTAACCTATCCACCCTAACTTCCTATGTACCTTTAGGTGTCGTTCCCCTTCTTGTTTTGATGCGTTGGTCAAAATAGAGATTTTTTATATGGAATTCCAAGATTTTCGCTCTAAACAAGTGCTACTTTGAGGCCTATGACAAGTGATTCTTAGAAAAACTCTCTAGCGGTCCACTTCTTCAAATTTAGGTTCTCTAGGGTGAGGCAATTGATTCCACAACCCGCGAAAAAGTCAAGGTCGATTCGATAGCCGCATTGGAAACTTTCTCTTTGTTTTGAGTTGGCGCTGAAATCAGCGCCCGGCCGATCCGCAATGACACATCAAGAAACATATATTAGCGGTTGGGGAGCGCAATGTAATTGATCCTACCATCATCTAACCTATCCACCCTAACTTCCTATGTACCTTTAGGTGTCGTTCCCCTTCTTGTTTTGATGCGTTGGTCAAAATAGAGATTTTTATATGGAATTCCAAGATTTCGCTCTAAACAAGTGCTACTTTGAGGCCTATGACAAGTGATTCTTAGAAAAAACTCTCTAGCGGTCCACTTCTTCAAATTTAGGTTCTCTAGGGTGAGGCAATTGATTCCACAACCGCGAAAAAGTCAAGGTCGATTCGATAGCGCATTGGAAACTTCTCTTTGTTTTGAGTTTCTTGAAATCAGCGCCCGGCCGATCCGCAATGACACATCAAGAAACATATATTAACGGTTGGGGAGCGCAATGTAATTGATCCTACCATCATCTAACCTATCCACCCTAACTTCCTATGTACCTTTAGGTGTCGTTCCCCTTCTTGTTTTGATGCGTTGGTCAAAATAGAGATTTTTATATGGAATTCCAAGATTTTCGCTCTAAACAAGTGCTACTTTGAGGCCTATGACAAGTGATTCTTAGAATAACTCTCTAGCGGTCCACTTCTTCAAATTTAGGTTCTCTAGGGTGAGGCAATTGATTCCACAACCGCTAAAAAAAGTCAAGGTCGATTCGATAGCGCATTGGAAACTTCTCTTTGTTTTGAGTTCGCTGAAATCAGCGCCCGGTGATCCGCAATGACACATCAAGAAACATATATTAGCGGTTGGGGAGCGCAATGTAATTGATCCTACCATCATCTAACCTATCCACCCTAACTTCCTATGTACCTTTTAGGTGTCGTTCCCCTTCTTGTTTTGATGCGTTGGTCAAAATAGAGATTTTATATGGAATTCCAAGATTTCGCTCTAAACAAGTGCTACTTTGAGGCCTATGACAAGTGATTCTTAGAAAAACTCTCTAACGGTCCACTTCTACAAATTTAGGTTCTCTAGGGTGAGGCAATTGATTCCAACAACCGCGAAAAAGTCAAGGTCGATTCGATAGCGCATTGGAAACTTCTCTTTGTTTTGAGTTTATTTGAAATCAGCGCCCGGCCGATCCATAATGACACATCAAGAAACATATATTAACGGTTGGGGAGCGCAATGTAATTGATCCTACCATCATCTAACCTATCCACCCTAACTTCCTATGTACCTTTAGGTGTCATTTCCCCTTCTTGTTTTGATGCGTTGGTCAAAATAGAGATTTTTATATGGAATTCCAAGATTTCGCTCTAAACAAGTGCTACTTTGAGGCCTATGACAAGTGATTCTTAGAATAACTCTCTAGCGGTCCACTTCTTCAAATTTAGGTTCTCTAGGGTGAGGCAATTGATTCCACAACCGCTTAAAAAAAAGTCAAGGTCGATTCGATAGCCGCATTGGAAACTTCTCTTTGTTTTGAGTTGTTATTTGCTGAAATCGGCGCCCGGCCGATCGCAATGACACATCAAGAAACATATATTAGCGGTTGGGGAGCGCGCAATGTAATTGATCCTACCATCATCTAACCTATCCACCCTAACTTCCTATGTACCTTTTAGGTGTGTCGTTCCTCTTCTTGTTTTGATGCGTTGGTCAAAATAGAGATTTTTATATGGAATTCCAAGATTTCGCTCTAAACAAGTGCTACTTTGAGGCCTATGACAAGTGATTCTTAGAAAAACTCTCTAACGGTCCACTTCTTCAAATTTAGGTTCTCTAGGGTGAGGCAATTGATTCCACAACCGCAAAAAGTCAAGGTCGATTCGATAGCGCATTGGAAACTTCTCTTTGTTTTGAGTTGGCGCTGAAATCAGCGCCCGGCCGATCCGCAATGACACATCAAGAAACATATATTAACGGTTGGGGAGCGCAATGTAATTGATCCTACCATCATCTAACCTATCCACCCTAACTTCCTATGTACCTTTAGGTATGTCGTTCCCCTTCTTGTTTTGATGCGTTAGGTCAAAATAGAGTTTTTTATATGGAATTCCAAGATTTCGCTCTAAACAAGTGCTACTTTGAGGCCTATGACAAGTGATTCTTAGAATAACTCTCTAGCGGTCCACTTCTTCAAATTTAGGTTCTCTAGGGTGAGGCAATTGATTCCACAACGCGAAAAAGTCAAGGTCGATTCGATAGCGCATTGGAAACTTCTCTTTGTTTTGAGTTGCGCTGAAATCAGCGCCCGGCGATCCGCAATGACACATCAAGAAACATATATTAGCGGTTGGGGAGCGCAATGTAATTGATCCTACCATCATCTAACCTATCCACCCTAACTTCCTATGTACCTTTAGGTATGTCGTTCCCCTTCTTGTTTTGATGCGTTGGTCAAAATAGAGATTTTTTATATGGAATTCCAAGATTTCGCTCTAAACAAGTGCTACTTTGAGGCCTATGACAAGTGATTCTTAGAATAACTCTCTAGCGGTCCACTTCTTCAAATTTAGGTTCTCTAGGGTGAGGCAATTGATTCCACAACCGCGAAAAAGTCAAGGTCGATTCGATAGCGCATTGGAAACTTCTCTTTGTTTTGAGTTGTTTTTGAAATCAGCGCCCGGCCGATCCGCAATGACACATCAAGAAACATATATTAACGGTTGGGGAGCGCAATGTAATTGATCCTACCATCATCTAACCTATCCACCCTAACTTCCTATGTACCTTTAGGTGTGGTCGTTCCCCTTCTTGTTTTGATGCGTTGGTCAAAATAGAGATTTTTATATGGAATTCCAAGATTTTTCGCTCTAAACAAGTGCTACTTTGAGGCCTATGACAAGTGATTCTTAGAAAAACTCTCTAACGGTCCACTTCTTCAAATTTAGGTTCTCTAGGGTGAGGCAATTGATTCCACAACCGCGAAAAAGTCAAGGTCGATTCGATAGCGCATTGGAAACTTCTCTTTGTTTTGAGTTCTTATTTGAAATCAGCGCCCGGCCGATCCATAATGACACATCAAGAAACATATATTAGCGGGTTTGGGGAGCGCAATGTAATTGATCCTACCATCATCTAACCTATCCACCCTAACTTCCTATGTACCTTTAGGTGTGGTTCCCCTTCTTGTTTTGATGCGTTGGTCAAAATAGAGATTTTTATATGGAATTCCAAGATTTAAGCTCTAAACAAGTGCTACTTTGAGGCCTATGACAAGTGATTCTTAGAATAACTCTCTAACGGTCCACTTCTTCAAATTTAGGTTCTCTAGGGTGAGGCAATTGATTCCACAACCTTGAAAAAGTCAAGGTCGATTCGATAGCGCATTGGAAACTTCTCTCTTTGTTTTGAGTTGCATTTGAAATCGGCGCCCGATCGATCATAATGACACATCAAGAAACATATATTAGCGGTTGGGGAGCGCAATGTAATTGATCCTACCATCATCTAACCTATCCACCCTAACTTCCTATGTACCTTTAGGTGTCGTTCCCCTTCTTGTTTTGATGCGTTGGTCAAAATAGAGATTTTTATATGGAATTCCAAGATTTCGCTCTAAACAAGTGCTACTTTGAGGCCTATGACAAGTGATTCTTAGAAAAACTCTCTAGCGGTCCACTTCTTCAAATTTAGGTTCTCTAGGGTGAGGCAATTGATTCCACAACCGCGAAAAAGTCAAGGTCGATTCGATAGCGCATTGGAAACTTCTCTTTGTTTTGAGTTCATTTTTGAAATCAGCGCCCGCCGATCCGCAATGACACATCAAGAAACATATATTAACGGTTGGGGAAGCGCAATGTAATTGATCCTACCATCATCTAACCTATCCACCCTAACTTCCTATGTACCTTTAGGTGTGTCGTTCCCCTTCTTGTTTTGATGCGTTGGTCAAAATAGAGATTTTTTATATGGAATTCCAAGATTTCGCTCTAAACAAGTGCTACTTTGAGGCCTATGACAAGTGATTCTTAGAATAACTCTCTAGCGGTCCACTTCTTCAAATTTAGGTTCTCTAGGGTGAGGCAATTGATTCCACAACCGCGAAAAAAAGTCAAGGTCGATTCGATAGCCGCATTGGAAACTTTCTCTTTGTTTTGAGTTTCGCTGAAATCAGCGCCCGGCGATCCGCAATGACACATCAAGAAACATATATTAAGCGGTTGGGGAGCGCAATGTAATTGATCCTACCATCATCTAACCTATCCACCCTAACTTCCTATGTACCTTTAGGTATGGTTCCCCTTCTTGTTTTGATGCGTTGGTCAAAATAGAGATTTTTATATGGAATTCCAAGATTTCGCTCTAAACAAGTGCTACTTTGAGGCCTATGACAAGTGATTCTTAGAAAAACTCTCTAGCGGTCCACTTCTTCAAATTTAGGTTCTCTAGGGTGAGGCAATTGATTCCACAACCGCGAAAAAGTCAAAGGTGATTCGATAGCCGCATTGGAAACTTCTCTTTGTTTTGAGTTTCTTGCTGAAATCGGCGCCCGGCCGATCCGCAATGACACATCAAGAAACATATATTAGCGGTTGGGGAAGCGCAATGTAATTGATCCTACCATCATCTAACCTATCCACCCTAACTTCCTATGTACCTTTAGGTGTCGTTCCCCTTCTTGTTTTGATGCGTTGGTCAAAATAGAGATTTTTATATGGAATTCCAAGATTTCGCTCTAAACAAGTGCTACTTTGAGGCCTATGACAAGTGATTCTTAGAAAAACTCTCTAGCGGTCCACTTCTTCAAATTTAGGTTCTCTAGGGTGAGGCAATTGATTCCACAACCGCGAAAAAGTCAAGGTCGATTCGATAGCGCATTGGAAACTTCTCTTTGTTTTGAGTTATTTGAAATCAGCGCCCGGCCGATCCGCAATGACACATCAAGAAACATATATTAACGGTTGGGGAGCGCAATGTAATTGATCCTACCATCATCTAACCTATCCACCCTAACTTCCTATGTACCTTTTAGGTGTCGTTCCCCTTCTTGTTTTGATGCGTAGGTCAAAATAGAGATTTTTATATGGAATTCCAAGATTTCGCTCTAAACAAGTGCTACTTTGAGGCCTATGACAAGTGATTCTTAGAATAACTCTCTAGCGGTCCACTTCTTCAAATTTAGGTTCTCTAGGGTGAGGCAATTGATTCCACAACCGCGAAAAAGTCAAGGTCGATACGATAGCCGCATTGGAAACTTCTCTTTGTTTTGAGTTATTTGAAATCGGCGCCCGGCCGATCGCAATGACACATCAAGAAACATATATATTAGCGGTTGGGGAGCGCAATGTAATTGATCCTACCATCATCTAACCTATCCACCCTAACTTCCTATGTACCTTTCGTGTCGTTCCCCTTCTTGTTTTGATGCGTTGGTCAAAATAGAGATTTTATATGGAATTCCAAGATTTCGCTCTAAACAAGTGCTACTTTGAGGCCTATGACAAGTGATTCTTAGAATAACTCTCTAGCGGTCCACTTCTTCAAATTTAGGTTCTCTAGGGTGAGGCAATTGATTCCACAACCCGAAAAAAGTCAAGGTCGATTCGATAGCCGCATTGGAAACTTCTCTTTGTTTTGAGTTCGTATTTGAAATCGGCGCCCGGCCGATCCGCAATGACACATCAAGAAACATATATTAGCGGTTGGGGAGCGCAATGTAATTGATCCTACCATCATCTAACCTATCCACCCTAACTTCCTATGTACCTTTAGGGTATGGTTCCCCTTCTTGTTTTTGATGCGTAGGTCAAAATAGAGATTTTCAATGGAATTCCAAGATTTCGCTCTAAACAAGTGCTACTTTGAGGCCTATGACAAGTTATTCTTAGAATAACTGTCTAGCGGTCCACTTCTTCAAATTTAGGTTCTCTAGGGTGAGGCAATTGATTCCACAACCGCGAAAAAGTCAAGGTCGATTCGATAGCGCATTGGAAACTTCTCTTTGTTTTGAGTTGGCGCTGAAATCAGCGCCCGGCCGATCCGCAATGACACATCAAGAAACATATATTAACGGTTGGGGAGCGCAATGTAATTGATCCTACCATCATCTAACCTATCCACCCTAACTTCCTATGTACCTTTAGGTGTGTCGTTCCCCTTCTTGTTTTGATGCGTTGGTCAAAATAGAGATTTTATATGGAATTCCAAGATTTCGCTCTAAACAAGTGCTACTTTGAGGCCTATGACAAGTGATTCTTAGAAAAACTCTCTAACGGTCCACTTCTACAAATTTAGGTTCTCTAGGGTGAGGCAATTGATTCCACAACCGCGAAAAAGTCAAGGTCGATTCGATAGCCGCATTGGAAACTCTCTTTTGTTTTGAGTTGGCTGAAATCGGCGCCCGGCCGATCCAATGACACATCAAGAAACATATATTAGCGGTTGGGGAGCGCAATGTAATTGATCCTACCATCATCTAACCTATCCACCCTAACTTCCTATGTACCTTTAGGTGTCGTTCCCCTTCTTGTTTTGATGCGTTGGTCAAAATAGAGTTTTTTTATATGGAATTCCAAGATTTTCGCTCTAAACAAGTGCTACTTTGAGGCCTATGACAAGTGATTCTTAGAATAACTCTCTAACGGTCCACTTCTTCAAATTTAGGTTCTCTAGGGTGAGGCAATTGATTCCACAACCGAAAAGTCAAGGTCGATTCGATAGCCGCATTGGAAACTTCTCTTTGTTTTGAGTTCGCGCTGAAATCAGCGCCCGGCCGATCGCAATGACACATCAAGAAACATATATTAGCGGTTGGGAACGCAATGTAATTGATCCTACCATCATCTAACCTATCCACCCTAACTTCCTATGTACCTTTAGGTGTCGATTTCCCCTTCTTGTTTTGATGCGTTGGTCAAAATAGAGATTTTTATATGGAATTCAAGATTTCGCTCTAAACAAGTGCTACTTTGAGGGCCTATGACAAGTGATTCTTAGAATAACTCTCTAGCGGTCCACTTCTAACCATCATCTAACCTATCCCCTAACTTCCTATGTACCTTTTCGTTAGCCGATTTCCCTTCTTCTTGTTTGATGCGTTGGTCAAAATA